>OMLP01023492.1:5054-17773 GCA_900302685.1 Spondyliosoma cantharus | reverse complement strand
CGGTTTGGTTCAAACCTCGTTTTTTAAAAACATGCTGAAAAACCTTTTGGAAAACCTCCAGAAAAAAAAAATTCTGGATTTTATTTAAGGACTGTTGCATTGCAATATCAAGAACATGAACATTACTTTGTTATATTACACATTATATTAACTTAATCAAGACTTTAACACTTCTCTTTAGACCAGTCCACAATAAATAAATTAAAAAAAAAAAATAAATAAACAACAATATGACATTTTTACTTTTCAAAATAAAACACTCGAACCGAGGTTCGGGAAGTTAGAATGAGTTTCTGAACCTAAGTCCTTCGAACCTAGGTTTTCGGCTTCGGTTCAGAACCATTACACCCCTACCTGTTAGAGATTATACCTTCTCATTATGTGTACTCAAAATACATGCCTTTTTTACTACCTTCTCTAAAAATAATTGTCTTAAATTAAATGGCTTATATAGGAACATAATCCTTCTTACCTTCATGTATCCATATTTAACATTTACATTTTAAGATACATCAATGACAGACATCAATTCGTCAAACCTTTATTTTAAATAAAAATTTTCTTCTCTGCAATCTTTCCCTTCAAACATATTATGATGAACCCAAAAAAATCCTCCCATGACATCCTTTCTCTTCCCCTCACTTGAACCAACCTAACACATGCTTCCTGTACTCATTTGAAAGGATAACCTCCTGGCAAATGTTTTCCTTGTTCACTTCATCCAGTCTTTCTTTGTGGATGTGAAAGACTGCTACACTATTCAGGCAACTTTGAAGCATTGTGCTTCAAAGCCAGGTCTTCAGCCTCCTCAAAGCACTGAAGCTCCTTTCCGCTTCAGCAGAGGCTGCAGGAACAACAATGAGGAGACACGCAAGTGCTTCAACTTGGTTGAAAAGACCATGGACCTCAGGCACCTGATTCTTCAGAATAGCTGTCACCTCTGAAGTGGTTTACCGGTACTGTAATTTGAACATCCTCAGCTGCACTGGTCAGGTTGGGTTAAAAGGGGAAGGCTAAGGAGATAGGAGGTGGACCCAAATGCAGTTACTCACGGGAGGCAAGGACATGGGGAAACAAAAGGCGAGCACAACACAAATGCATGGAAATCAAATACAGGAAAATACAAGTCACAAAACACAGATTTTTAAGGAAACATGAGGGTATGGAAAATCAAAACATAAGGCACCACACAAGGATGGAAATCAAATACAGGAAACTACAAGACACAAAACCATAATATCTGAACATAACACAAAGACATGAATCTAGAGTCAGGATAGCACCTTCAGCTACATGTCCACAGTATCCAGCACCTTGAAGAACTCTGTTCTGTAATATTCTTCGGGGGTTGTGGGTGAGTATGCTGTCGTGGAATTGTCAGTGAAGCGTTTTGGTGGACGGCGGATGTGGGCATGGTAATGGGTTGAATATTTAGTTTGGTGAACATCTCTGTGGCGTGGCTGTACATCTCCTGGAACTGATCAAACAGATCTCTTTGCCCTCACGGTAGTCCTCACGCATTCTGCTGCAGAGACCATCACAGACACAGTTTGTGTTCGCTTCTGCAATGTGCAATTGAGGCACTCTAACTCCTCAATTAATTCAGTGGCCAGCATGAGTCCAAGCACTGTGGTGCCTCTTCTAAACCTCTCCAACAGCCCTCTCACTGTCACACCAGTGTTGGAGGAATCCGTTTGGGCCATGTCCTCTAAGCTGAGTAGCACAGACTCATACTGGCGTAGTACAGACCTGATTGCTGGAGTCCTGGCTGTCCATCTTGTTTCACACAAGGGCTGTAGGTTGATGACTGATCCTGATACAGTGGTTGCGATGTCTACAAATTTAGTTTAGCACTTTCCTGATAATTTGTATAGACAGCCAAGCTTGTGGAGCCAATCCAGGGCATCAGATGACAGGGATCACGCTGTCCAACTAGCTTGGGCAACCAGATTTACACAATGGGGGCTACAGTGTACATACAAAGCCAGTGGCTGCATCTCCTTGATCCTGGCCTGTGCTCCCTTGCTGTTGCCTGACATGTTTGATGCTCCATCGTATGTTTGGCCACGCAGACCGGACAGTGGCAGATTCAAGCATAGCAACACATCTGTGGCAACTTTTGCTACATTTTCGCCAGTTGTGTTTGAGACTTGTGTTTGAGATCTCAGGAAGGCCTCGTTGGGGACCAAGTCATGGTCTACATACCTAACACATATGGCTCCCTGTTCAGTGCCCTCTATGTCCTGTGTTCCATCAATGACAATTGAATACTGGAGCAAAAGCAGTTTCTGAATTGAGCTAGTGATTTCCCTAATTATGCTGTTTGCAAATAGATCTAAAATTTAATTCTGGATTTTGGGGGATGTGTAATCCTCCTTCCGTGTGGACAGCCATTTCCCTAGTCCAGGGTCATGTTCACTTCTGACTTTCAATAGCTGGTAGCGGTTCCCCTCTTCAGCTACATGGCCCCTAAGAGCAGTTCCCTGGTGAGCTAAAAGCTGTTAAGAGCCCACAATTTTCTTTAGGCACCTTCTTGACTCCTTTTGCTGTGCAGCTTTGGCTGAAGACTGGACATCAACTGATTTCAATTTATGGCAGTGGCCAGTGACAGCAACTTTGTGTGCATTGCTTTCAACATGTTCTGCACATTTCTGAGTTGCCTTTTTCCAGTTTTGGAAACCTGTTTTTGCGAAAGTTGGATCTGCGTTCTTTGCCAGATTTGACCTCTCATTTCCAAATGCTTGAGCACAGAAAAGACACAAGATTCCATTTACTCCTGGGCTATAGTGGAGCCAAGTAAAGTCACGATACCACTTTTCTTGGAATTGCAGTGTTTTGTTTGTGAGCTTCTGCTCTACAATGAGCTTTGGATTTACATGATCTCGTCCTCTTCTTGTGCCTGCTCCCTCGGGTCTCTCCTCACCTTGCATCTTATATGAAAACAGAGGGCAGCTTTGTTCAATATTACTGATTAGAAAACATTTACATTTTTCACTTTGAAATTGATTAATAATTCAATTCATCCGTAGTATGTGACAGTTAAGAAAGAGTTTTGGATTAAACCGTGTTCACTTCTTATCACTTTAACTTCTTATCCTCCTTATTGATAAACATGAATCACCTAATACTTTATACAGAGTCTATAACCCACCTGCAGCTCAGTGCTTCTCCCTGCCTCATCCTCCCTGTCTTTCTCAGGCACCTCATCTGGTTTCTGATATGAAAGCAGCAACATGAAACTTTAATTAATCAATGCTGATATGAGAATAGGGTGGGAAATTAACTTTTTGAACCACTGGCCACAGTCGTAGGTAGATTCCCAAATTCTACCAATTTTTTCAAAGTGACAAGTTAGGCAGGCTGATAGCTAGCTCACATCAAGGTAACAGTTAACCAGGCAGGCTGTTATTCTGGCTCAGTGACTATAGCATTGTCATCAACCAACTCACATCTCCTTTCTTCCTTTTAAAGAAAAGCATCAAATTTTGCTGTTGTTGGCGACGCTTAATTTTTTCATCACAATTCATTTCGTTCCAGTGAACTTTTTCTAGTAGGAGGTCGGAAATTCCGACCGCCGACATTGTCTGGAACGCAGCATCATTACACAAACTGGGTCCACTTGATTACTAACCTGGCTTACGCTGGTGTTGCATCAGCTGGGCGGAGTTTGCCATCGAATTAATGTAAAATATCGGACGCATGAGAGCTACTGCGTGATTAAATAAAAGTGGGGGGGGAACAAAAACGGGATTTCGGAAAGTGGGGGGGACATTTACGCCCTGTCTCTAGTGGATGTTACGCCTATGGTTGGACGTCTTGAAAAGCTCGAAACAACAAGTTGTTCAGACAAGTGTTTGAAAAGATGAATGAAGCCAGAATCCATCGGACCACTGGCCATAAACAGAACCGCTGGAGAGGTTTGAAGGCAGCCTACTAACGTCACAGGAATTGTGAGCATCTGGTAACAAATCTATATCCTTTGCGGAATTACTTGTGTAAGAAAGTAGGAACTGCCAAGACCACGGATGTATGGATGTCCCTCATTATTGTTGTGGTTTCACCAGTGCCTAAAGTGGCATGTGACGTATACCGTGTAGCGCCTATCAGAGATTGTGGACTCCATGATTGAGGCAATCTTTAAAACCTCGCCTCTAGGCTTGATGGAGGCAAACACAGAGAAACTGTTTTCCCGTTTACATAATTTAAATTACTTAATCTTTTTCTAGTGGACTGGGGTCTGTGTGGATCCCTCTGTGGTCAAAACATTTGACCGTGTGGACTGTCGACAGTCCCTGTCTCATCCGTGATCACAGACACACACTGTTGTCTTTTTGTACTTTTTCATGGTGTTCAGCCAAACAAAACAAAGTAGCTTCTCTTCTATTGAGCCAGAACAGTGATAGTGAATTGTGGCATTGGGAATAAAATTTGTCATTGACAACAAAACCAGTGCTGACAAAGGAAACAATGGCATTGAAACTTTTTTTTTTATTTATATTTTTTGTATTTACAATCTTCTGATCTTCACATCTGTCAGATTTTTTACAATGTCAGTATTTTTTCAGTGTCACTGACTTTCAGTTTGAACGTTCTGTCACCGCTCCTGCACGGAGAGGAGGGGTTTGACGACAAGGAGAGTGTGATTAGCATGTCCGCATATTAATTAAGAAAACTTTTCTGATGGAGATTTGCAGTTACGTAGCCCGAACAGGTCTGACAAGGAGCACACACCTAGCTTCACCTGAAACTTCCAAACTGCAGGTATGTTCTGTTGTGCTGTCACAAAGAACGGAGCTGGATTGAAAATAATTTTTCATTGACATTCTCTAATGTCAGCTAATGTCTGAGAGAAACAGACTTAACATACTTGCTGTTTGGGAGTTTCAGGTGAAATGTCAAGCTATTGCTGTTTCCTAGGGTCAATGCCAACATGGTGACGGAAAGTTAAATCCGAGTGACACTGAAATATACTGTCCACACTATTTTGTAATGTGTGTATTTAACCTTTTGGGGTCATTTTTTCTGTGTCAGATATTTGTTCCAGTGCCAATGAGCCTGTTATCAGTCTAGGTTCTGCGATCAATTTTATTTTCTATGCCATAATTCACTATTACTGAGCTCCATACTCTTCTTGCTCCATTGTGTTTTCTGGTGCGCATTTGCAGGAGGAGTCTGTGTATACACACCCCTGATAGTAACAGACACAACACAACACCATGTGCAAGTCAGCAGCTGTCTACGTCTATCCTGAAGTACGGTCAAGGTTTTAAAGGTTTAAACCATAGAAAAACTTGTAAAAGTTGTATGCCTCCCCTTCATTATGCTCTGTGATGGGAGCAAAACGGGAGAAAAATGGAAATAAAAAACAAAAACACAACATTTGACTCCATGGTACATTTGGAAATAAGTCGAGTAAACACATTTAAAGACATGACACAGACACGCTACACGTACAGAGAAGCAGTTGTGTTGTTACAGCAAGTGTCTGCAGTGTAGGCGGCTGTGTTAACACGTGTGCTGTTGATGCGTATGGTCAGTGCATGGTCCATATGTCCAATATTTATGACAGCATTTTCAGATGAATAAATATGTTTTGACACAGCATTTTGTCTTGTAGATGATAACGCGTGTGTGCACGTTCTGTAGGAGACAGCACGGCATATGTGCATTTGCATATGTGTGTACATGGGCACGTGTGGCCAGGGGGTCCTTCCAGGTGTCTGTGTCGAGGGGCCCCCAGGATGTCATCGTCAGTCTTTGTTAATTAGGTGCAGCTCGCTGTATTGCAAGCAATGGATTGCGACATGTCTGTGAAGAGAGTTGTGTCATTAAAATATGTGTCACAGCTGAGTCTGGAGATGTCAGGGGCTTCAAACATATGACAAGAGGGGCCCACTTCGTAAAAGCACAGTGACTGTACCTGCATTCACGTACATCAGCAGCCTGATGACAGCTGCTGTAAAGTGTCATACTTTTGTCTTCATCCCTTGACATTGCTTTAAAATGCAACATCAAATGCTCTATCTCTAAAAATGTTTAATAATTATTACCATCCACCACCTGCGATCTGATGGATCTATTTTTGCATGCAGCCCTATCAGTCAGCGTATATTTTACCCTCATACTTTGCAACCTGTCACGACTCGAGCTTAGTCACAAAGCTCGTCTCTGTGAGGCTACCTGTAAAGTGCAGCACCTCTGACCCTGAGCTGTGTAAGCTGCAGCACCCTGATAAGAGTTCGCTGACCTCCGTGTTGGAGGGGGAGCAGAGAATTGGGGGATGACAAGCAAAACGTATGAGGAGATGTAAAAAAAAAAAAAAAAAGGTTGTCGCAGGAAATCTGAATAGTTTCAGATTCTCAGTGTTTGTCTGTTGCTGTAGCCGGAGAGGGGAGAGGAGGAGGGTTGGAAATGAGACTGAATGTGTCAGGACATTGGAGTGGACGCTGGGTTAGTAGAGTCTGATCAAACAAGCCATCCAGATGAGAGGAAGATTAGATGAAAATCTTAGTGGATTCGGCTTGCTGACTTTGTGATTGCAAACACCGAGCAGTTCATGCCGGGATGCAGTCGACAGAGAATCCATCTCAACTAGACTTACAAACTCTTGCGATGAACTAAGGTTTGCCTCCTTCAGTATAACTAAAATACTGTGAGTTTGTCTTTTTAAGAGAGATACTGTTTTCACTCCTCAACTAATTCAAATCACTGCTTTGCCATTCTGTTAAAGGGATATTCAGGTGTAAGTGTAGTCCATGGTCTAACACACTGTGACACCGAGTAAGACCCCCCCTCGAGAGATCAAGTTTGCAGACCGCTAGCTTACGTAGTTTTAGCAACCTCAGAAAAGGCCGCAGGATAACAATACACTGCAGTCTATGCTTCCAACAAGAAACCGCCATCAAGTCACTCATAGCCACAAATAATACTCAGAACAGCACCAAACTTCAGCAACAGTACCAATAGGGTCCCAGCACATAGTTCGAGGCATCAAACATCTGCTAGCTTTGCTGAAAAGAGAACACAACTCGCCCGTCTCCTCCAGCAGCTTGCTTGCTGTGGGGAAGCCCTGATTACCGAGTGCAATTAGAAAATGCACAATATCATTCATTTCCCTGTCAAATCTCGATAATAACTGTTATAAACTGGTAGGCAAGACACATATGAACTTTGATTGCATTTCCATAGAGCAATAATTATACATTTTCATCCTTGAGCTGCAGAACTCTACTGCACTCGGTAATCGACTCGTCGGCCTTCCCAACAACGAGGAAGCTACTGGAGTGGTGGGTTGTGTTCACTTTACAATGGAAATCCGGCAACGATAGCAGATGTTTGATGCCTCAAACTATCGCTTTTTGATGGCGGTTTCTTGTTGGAGGCACAGACTGCAGTGTATTGTTGTCATGCAGTCTTTTCTGAGGATGCTAAAACTACATAAGCTAGCGGTCGGCAAACTTGATCTCTCGAGGAAGGGGTCTTACTCGGTGTCACGGTGTGTTAGACCTTGGATTAAATTTACACTGGAATATCCCTTTAAGTTACATCAGTGAAGTTCAACCCTTCATGCAGACCTTCCACATTAAAAGACTGCCAGAAAAGGTGAGCCAGGGGAGGATTTAAAAGAGTTTCAACTATAGTTTCACAAAAAGAAAAACTGCAAAGCAGAAGAAAAGAGTGAATCCATCACAACTCTGATGAGGGATGTAATGATACCAATAACTCACGGTACAATATTAACACAACATATAGTCCACGGTACGATACTTATCACAGTATTAAAAAAAACAATATAGCAAGGGTTAGAGTTGATTACAATCAATCAATCTGACCAATCTCCTTACCTCTTGTTTTCCAGTGGACTATCAGGGTTACTAAAATCTCTGTCAGCACAGCTGTGACCTTGTTATTTCCTAACTGTATGTTCAGTAGTTTTCTAGCATTAATGGGTACACCGTAGTTTCCTCACCGGTAAACAAACTAATGTCTGGCTGTCACAGCTGCATTGTCAAGCCTAGAGACACTCCTTTGGCGAAAAACATCTCCAGAGAATGAGTGAAGAGGTCAACGTGTCAGTGTGAAGAGGTCAGAGTGTTACTACAGCAAATATACACGGCTGAAAACAGACATTATCGGAGCTTCTGTGTGGGCTGACAGTTTGAGTCAAGCACTGAGTATGAAACCAACTAAGCCAACCAATCAGAGGCAGTGCAGGGTGCGTCTTTTGAGAAGGACCCTGCCTTCTAGAGCAGTATGATTTCGCCCTCTCCTTTTCAAAAAGAACGATGAGATGCAGGAGTAGAATGCGTTCATTCTTATTTCTTATTTTCCTTGTTATATCCATGAACTTTATGAGCTAAATAACCATGGGATAGATCAGTAGATATCGTCTACCATCGTGGTAGAATGCCATGGTACGATGGTAGACGATTGGCATCGTTAGATCATGATATTGTGAAATTCAGGATATCGTTGCATCCCTTCTGATTACCCAAACATTGTTGGTATTAAAATAATGTCCTACTGACATTTTACATTAAAGGGCTACCAGGATTGGAGGGGTTATGTCCTTTGAGTGACAAAAGGCTCTTGATGTGAAACATCTAACAAGTCCTGCAAATTAAACAACCAAATACATTGTTTGTAACTGCGCCTTAGAACAACAAGTGCTTTCTGATCCGACACTTCCACCGACAGCACAGAGCAATTTTTTTGTGTCTTCTGAAACCATTTCAAATATTGAAAAATTGATCTGTTTTATGACCTGGCAATGCTGTGGTTAAGATTTGGTTAGGTTCATGGAAACATCATTGGGTTTAAATAATTAGAACCAGTCACTATGCTCGTTCACAATAACTTCCAGGTAGCATACCCCTCCATCACACGCTAGCTTACGTACAAATTTGTCAATAAATTGTAATCTTTCATGGTGTTATTTGAAAAGTGGGTGCATCTAATTCATCTAAAATGCATGTTTGATGCTTTCGTGCTTTTCACAAATGTTAGGTTGGAAACTGCCACAGACTGAGGAAAATGCCCCAAACTCTAGCAGTAGTCCGAGATGTCATTGTTGGGTCAATATAAAGACACTAGTAAAGCAACACAGTTTATAAAATAAGCTCAGCAGAATTTTCAGACAGGAAAGATCACTGCGATTTATTTATATATCTTTAAACGTTACAGTTACAGCTAAAAACATAAATAAAGAGATTTCACATTGCCACAATGCAAATCAACAGCAGTTTTCTACCTGGAAGCGACCATTGCTGTTAGCCGGACATTACAGTGATTAATTCTATAGTTTTTCGAGGTTAAGAAAACATCTTGTTTTGGGTTAACATGGCTATTTCATTAGAGTAAGGAGACCTTCGCCCTCATGGTTAATAAACACAGGTTAGGTTAGGGAATGGTCTTGGTCAGGATCTGTGCCCAAGTGTTGATGTTAATGACAAATTAATAAAACAGCAGAGTCTGGAATTAATTAGTGAGTGTGAACAGTATGTCTGTTAATGTTAATGTCTCTATATTGGCTGTATGGATGGATAGGATTTTCCATGATGTGAGTCCAATGGGTGTGATTTTATGAACGTTCTCGAGTGCCTCATCTCAATGCCTCCGCTCACAGAGAGCAACGGCAGCCTATGTTTGTGTAGAAATGGAGTCTGCTAACATAAAACAAAAGTTAAAAGGTGGTAAGGATTGAGATTGCGTTAACAAAAAAAACACAAAGCGAACAGGCAACTGACAAAAAATGAACACAGAACACTGGGAACATTTTAGGATTGTCTGTAATATGAGCCTTAATAGAATAAAAGCTTGGTTCTCGTTACAGCTGAGGAAAACAAAGGCCCTGTCACTGCTCGATGTGCAACATTTATAAAGAAAACGAAAGAAAGAAGTTAGGGGAAAACACTTTTCTAAGAGAAAGCTATTTTTATTTTAATCGGGGACGATAACAATTGTCAGATGAAATGACATCTTTACATGCCATTGTGCGGATAGTTAGTTTACAGTCGGCAATTAATTTACCTGAGATGAATTCGGTTGCTTTGCTTTGAAGTGACTCGCGTTCGCGTCGAGGTGAAATGAACGGAGCTGAACTGATCAAAGAATTAAAGTGCGAGTGGCGACAGAGTCAGTGACTGTGCTCTGAGCAGCTCTGTCACTACTGCGCTATATTTAGCCAACACACACCAACAAGCCCCACAACAGTAGGCACGCACTGACCCCCACCATCTGCTCGCTCGCTCGCACACACACACACACACACACACACGTATGCAGACACACACCTTAAGGTTTTAACGCCAACTGCTGCCCACAGACCCCCGAGGTAAACCCAGGTGGACTTTCAGATTCAGATTCTCATCACGCGGTGGGCTTACACACACACACACACACACGCACACACACACACACACGCAGGGGGACTCCCCACTTTCTTCCCGCTTCGATAAAGTCGTTAGTAAATTTTTCTCATTATGGCGGATGCATATACTGTATGAGTTTACAACAACAAGGCTTCCCAAAGACTCGCTGTGAGAGCAGGGAGCTATGGGGTGCCATTTTAATGAGCTTGCCCCTATGTGTGTGCGAGTGTGTGTAGGTTGAGCTTGTGTATATAATAACACATCTATCACACGTTTCTCTCCCTCGCACTGCTTCAATTATGGCTAAAGGACAAAATGACCCTACACTGTTTGTATTACTCTTCTTTCTGCTCACATTTATATTCATATTCATATTCTGAGTCACATTATTATTCTTATAATACCCTTGTCTCAGACTGCTATTATTCACACGCTCTTGGACGTTATATTGCGCACGTGGAAATCGTGCGACCTCCTCCTGCAGCCAGAAATGAGAGGAGACTTTACGCAGCAGCCTAAACTGAGATGTCTCGCTGATGTGTCTCTGCATAGAAAATCAATTACCGGACATCTGAAAGGTGACTGAGACGGCAGCCAGTGTGAGTTTTCTGCCGATACAGATCTATTTTCTGGTTCGGTGCAATACAGTAGATCATGTTCGGGTGTGAAAACACAGAACAAACATTTTTGTGTCGATATTTTATGGCGAGTAGCTCCAGGCTGTACATCTTAATGGAATGCCATTCCTACATAAATTGTTGTTGTTTCTAATATTCTTCACATTATGCTAGTTATAAGCATGGCTATAGATTAATTTCTCTGTTTGAACTTTTTTTTTTTTTTTTTTGTCAGGCTGCTCCTTTCAAAGCATCCTTTCTTCGACAAATCCCTCTGCTCGTGCGTTTACATCAGAGCCATTGACAGAAATCAGCGGTTCTTTGTGTTGTGTTTAAGGGTTCAGAGAGCGTTTTTCTCCTCTGCACTTGAAAGACCGGAGCGTCGGGGTGAAGATGACAGTGTTGTTGTCCTCACGGGCGAGCAGCCTATTAGACAGGCAGACTGACAGTGCAGCCTAGTGGTAAAGCAACGGAGCCTCACACATGAACACACACTGCAGATCAGGGGACAACACAGCTACACAGAATATGTCTGAGAATGATGCGTAACACTCACTTTGGTGTGTTTTTGTGTGTGTTGCTTTCTCTACGCTTTATCGAGACACTGCACGTAGGCACAAGGCTCCCCTATACATGCTGTGGAGGGAGCATTATAAACTCACACAGAAACCCCTGTGTCTCCAGGCCTGAGGGGGGGTGGAGGAGGGGGTTTGGCAGGCGCAGTGCTGCCTCAGTTTGGCCTGGACACTCAACTAAACCCACCATCTCGTTCACTTAGCAGGCCAGCTGCATGTACGCTCGCGTTCAATATTCTGGGATTTTCCTTTCTTACAGCCTAAATATTGTGTAGGATGAGCAGAGGTCCTTTTCTCCTTGGTGTGTGTGCGTGCGAGGCAAATCAAGCAAACCCGACAACGACGCTTCAGCGGGAGCAGCAGCCCTGTCGGGATGGCAGCCGAGCGGTGACAGTGTTGTGCTGCCATGTCCCGGGGCTTACAGGCCATACAGTTGAGTTTGGAAATTCAGCACGACACCAGTGCTGGCAGACCTCTGAGCAGGGCAGTGACACACTCACCCTGTACACATTAGACCACAGCTACGACTGTGAGAGCGGCTGGCTGCCGAGCACAGGGGTGCGTTGGTAAACAAACTGTGAATCCTCATAAGAAGAGTATCTGATGGCACATGTTATTCACAAAGGCTTCAAAAAACAAAACAAAAACAAAACAATTTAAACAATTCTAAGTGCTATTTTAAAACCTTTTCACACCAAATGAAATTAATATAATAACAATATAATAATATTTAGTTTATATTGTTATTGTTTTTAATAATTTTGTATACAGTAGCAGCAATAAACTCTGTAAATAAAATGCTTTTGGCATTCTAACTAGCCTTGACAGTAGGACTTTATTATGTTTTACCTAACATCAAAAGCAATAATAACAAACAACAACAACAACAATAATAATAATAATAATAATAAAAATAATGATAGTAATAATAATGATAATAATAACAGAATATTAGTACAAATAGATTTGTACCACAACAGTAGTATTGTTAGTTTTATTGGCATTAATAAGACACATTATATTTGTTGTTATTATTATTATTATTATTGTTATTATTATTACTGTTGTTATTATTATTTGTAGCAGTAGTAGTAGTAGTAGTAGTTTTTTCCATTGTAATAGTGGTATTAGTAATAATATTTTGTAGGAGTTGTAGT
>OMLP01023487.1:0-26538 GCA_900302685.1 Spondyliosoma cantharus | reverse complement strand
AAACCCTGGGTTTTCAGGGCTGCAAAGGTTGTTTACGTCTTGCTGTGCATCTTTTTGCACCGTTTCCTCATCTAGGGGGAAACAGGAGTCCTAACTGTATACAACATAGTAATCTTAGAGCATGCGTTGTCAAGTATCAAGTTCCGTTCCGTTTTCTTGACCGCTTTATCCCTCTCGGGGTCGCGGTGATGTTATAGTCCCCCTTTTTCAGGAGGATTACTGGAGCCTATCCCAGTGACTCGTTGGGCGGAGGCCAGGGTTACAACCCTGAATGAGTCGCCAGCTCATTGCAGGACCCTTACTGATGGCAGAGGCTAGAGCCAACTGCACATCAGGAGCAGTTTTGGGGTTCAGTATCTTGCTCAAGGATACTTCGGCATGTAGCTCAGTCCCGCCCAGGGGAGCCTGGAATCGAACCAGTGACCTTCTGATCACTGACCAAACGGCTCTACCCACTGAGCTACAGCCGCCCCTCAAGTATCAAGTATGCTGTTAATTTACAATAAATCATATAGGGGAAAACGGGGTAAGACGAGCCAATAGTTAAGATGATCCACTCCCTGTATCTAGGCAACCCTCAATTTACCCCCAAAGGTTTAATTCAGCTAAACCTACATATACGGTGTAATCTGTGTATTTAAGTATTATTTTCTGATATTTTAGATGAGATAAAGATGGCAAGGACGTACCGAAGAATGACAAATAAGGGCCTCAGCTTCCTTAGATGATCTAAAGAGGCAAGTGTCCATTCGGTCTGTGGCAAACGGCCACAACATCGACAGAATGATACTGAAGAGATTTATCGATAAAAAAGCTAAAGGAGAAGGGCCCAGAAAAGGTAATTTAGCAAAAGCTAATCAGATTGTTGATGATAACAAGGAGTTTGAACTTGCAAGCCACACGGAGAAACTTGTAGACCAGTTTCATGGACTAAATGCCTTGAAAAGCAGAGAACTTGCATTTGAGTTACCAAGCAAGAATGGAATTTCTATTCCACAAAACTGGACAGAGCAAAAGAGAACAGTTTAGTTCTCAGTTTAATTTATTGTTATGTTAAACAATTACAATCCTAGGTTATATGTCTTGCAAAATTATTTCTTTAATGGGTTTTCACCTAGGTCCTGATTGGTTTGAGCTCTTCAAAAAGTGACACCATCTATCATGCTGAACTCCAGAGGCTACATCACTGACAAGAGCCACTGATGTTGGAGAATTCTTCAACAATCTGGCATCAGTGATGGAGCGGTATGATTCAGATATGTCTGAGTGCTATTCTAAATCATGTCATTTTATGAATAAATATTAATTTGAGTTGTTATATGTTTTAAACCAGATACAAATTCCCTCCACATATGATTTACCATACGGACGTGACAGGTGTCACAACTGTCCGGTCGCCAAAATAAATTGTGACAGAAAAGAGCAAAAAACATGTTGGTGAGGGCAGCTTATAACACTGATTTGTGCTGTGAATGCAACAGGCAATGCTGTTCCACCACTGTCTATTTTTCCACGAGTCTGGTACAAGGATCATTTCCTCAGAGGAGCATCCCTGAGTTCAGCTGGATGTCTTTACCCACTACCTAGAGCACTTTATCAATCATACTAACTGCTCAAAAGAGCACCCTGCTTTGCTTCTTCTTGACAATCATGAAATCCATGTCTCCCTCAAAGCTGTAGGAATCGCAGAGGACAATAGAATTGTATTACTGGCCCTTCCACCTCATACATCTCATCGCCTCCAGCCCATGGACAATATTGTCTTTGAGCCCCTGAAAAGATTCTACAACACAGCAATGGATGCTTGGATGTGACCCTGGTGAATGATGCATTTGTGACAACCAGAAACATCCTGTCTGGCTTCAGATCCACAGGTATCTGTCCTTTTAATCCAGACATCCTCTCTGATGATGAGTTTGAGCTCTCTGCAGTCACAGACAGTCCCCGTCCTGAGCATTCTGCAACTGCAGAGACATCCGTGCCATCTACCTCACAGTGCACTAAGTCTACCTCTGCTAAGCCACAGTTTGAAAGGATGGACCAGCACATGCCCTCATCAGATGTCTACAGTGGGGGTGGATCAGCCTATGAGGAACCAATTTGTGAACAAGAGCAGAAAGCAAAGAATTGAAGATGAAAGCAGCTCAGATGTGAGTGACACTGCTGTTGATCTGAATGACTGCACAGGTGATGAAGTCCGGATGAATCAAGCGATGAAGATTTGACAACCTTTGCTGTAGGTGATTTTGCTGTGCTCAAATTTGCTGGTAAGGCTAAAGCATCCCCCTACATTGGGTTACTTGAGGAAGTGGATGAGCTCGAGGCAAGATTCTTGAAGAGAGGTAGAGTGTGCCCAGTGCACAGCAGGCCAACTTTCACAATCAAATCAGTGGTTGAAGGAAGCTTTCCAAGAGAGGGTGTCAAGGCGAAGTTGCCTAAACCAATCACAGTTAGCGGAACAGCTAGACGGGAAAAACTGCTCATCTTTCCATGCAGTCTTGAAAAGCGGAATGTTGAATAAGACACAGAGGCCCTAAATCTAAGCCACACCAAGAGTGGTCAGAAATCGTTCAATGCACACAGACACTACAAATGACTGACTACCACGCACGCATTGTTGTCTATTGTTACCATGTTGTTGATATAAATGCAAAATTGCTGACACATGTTATGCGTATACCAAAAGCACATGTATATGCAGTCTTTCTGTAGCAAACACAAAGACCACAGTTACTGAAAAATGTTTAGTTAACGTTGAATAACAGGACACAAACATGGTTTTACATGAAAGTGAGAGAGTTTTTGCTTTTGTTCAATTTATGGCATTGATAAAGTTTAAAGTTATATCAGAATTGTTTGATTTTGTCTCATTTTTATAGCAGATAGTATCACTTATGCCTACATGGCTCAATTTACCCTATGCCTAGGCTCATTTGCGTACCCAAGCATACCAATCACACTGCAAATTGGAACCCTGCTACCAATAAAAAAAACAAACATATATTTTTACATACTTACTGGTTAAAGTATACTTCTTGTAGTCGCTCCTCCTCTGTGAACACATGTACTGTACGCAGTATGTAATGAAAGTTTGGCACTGGAATGACCTCAATCACCTCAAGCTATTTAAAGTGTTTTCACCATTTGTCCAACAAGTCGACTCATAACTAATAAGTGAAGGTGAAAGGAAAGAATCAAGCAGATATAGGTGGAATTAATGTTTCTGAGTGCCAGTGATCCAGGGTGATAAATGTATAATTGCTGTGCACAGACTTCATTTTAAAACGCTGTGGTATTTGAAGCTGTGTGGCTCACTTCTGCATGTTGCGTCCTGCCATGATCTTCCAGTCAAACCAAAAGTCGGCTGTTATACTTAATTCAAGAAGGGCTCGGCACAATTGTGTTGAATATAAATGTGTTGTTCCGCAGCTACACAGAAGTGACACACACACTACATATCCAGGCATACAGTGTATCGACACCTAACAAACAGACTGTTCCCCACACAGGTCTATGAACATAAATTGGAAAAAAATCCAGATCATAATCCAGTGAGTCCTGTGAGAATCTGCCACCTGCAATACAAAAGTCCAAAAATAATCATAATTTAGGTAATACATTATGTTGAAAAGGTCTTTAAAACCTTTAAATGAAGTATCTATCTGCAGACACCTTCAATAAGCAAAATTGTAGGTTGAATTTTTCGGAAAAAAAAAAACTGAAAGAAAGGCATTTGTCTTCATCTTTGCACTACAGCACCAACCTACACTGTCAGATTAGCAACATGAAACAGAAAGTGGTCAGAGATGTTTCGGGGGATGTCAGATTGGCACCTTTCGGGGAGCACCTGAACGCAGCATTTGTCACGGCTGAGATCATCCGCTCGGTCCGGAGCATGCGCAGTAGACGGGTGTCTGGGAGTGTCTGAGCGGCTCGTTGGACGTGAATCCAACCCGCAGTCAGTGAACCCAGGAGCATCTGCATGAACAATGAACCGGCGGACTTGGGAGGGAATGGTTTGAGACGAAGATGGAGCGGATGTCTGGGGAGTGCCGGGGTGATGCGAGAGCACCGCAGCTGTGATTTGCGGGATTTCCTGGGGCGTGAATGACCTCTAACGGTACAGGGAATTAGTCATTTCTAATACTTTGTTGTCTGCACAGTCAATCCTCTTACAGACTGTGATAGCGTCACACCGGCGGGATTGTTGATGAACTTTCACAGATAGTCATTGAAATAGGCTGCATATCTGAACCTTAGTGTCTTAATTGATCTATTTACATTGATGTGTGATTATTGGATGGCCTGTGGTCCACTAGATTCAACCAAAGTGCTGAATACTTGCAGCAAAATCAGTCTTTATATATTTATTTATTTTTAAATTGTACATCACTTGTGGTATCCTTGGTTCACCAGCTGCTTCAACCACAGAGGTGAGTTTTTAACTACAGCAGATCACCTTTAGATTCTAGTACCAACCCACAGCTCTGGCTTTTGTTTGGAGACACTGGTGGCACAAGCTGCTGGGTGTCATGAGTTGGCCATCTGTTGTGGAAACCTACTTAAACCTGCAAGCAGATTAACCAGCGAAAGGTTCCAAAGCACCGGTCAGTCAGGACGTTCCTGTGTCGGCTTCCTGGTGGAGGAGGAGGAGGAGGAGGAGGAGGCGGAGGAGCAGGGATGCTGAGGGCCACCGTGGGCTCGGTGCAGGAGAGAGACGAGGAGCAGGAGGATGAAGGCGAAGAAGAGCTGAGGGATGGAGGGGTACCCTTCTACGTGAACAGAGGAGGCCTCCCGGTGGATGAGGAGACTTGGGAGAGGATGTGGCGCCATGTGGCTCGAATACACCCCAGCGGTGAAGCTTTGGGGAAGGAGATCCGGGGTGCCACCGACCTGCCCAAGGTAAGGGTGCATTAAAGGATGAGTTCATCGAAAAATGAAAATGTAGTTATCTTTTCACCCCAATGCTGATTCTAGCGAGTCTAGTGAAGTTTTGTAGTCCACAACACATTTCTGGAGCTTCACAACAGAACAGTGCTGCAGTGTTCTCCCAAATAACTGGAGTAGATGGGAATTTGTTTTAAAACTGGGAAAAAACAACTGAAGGAAAACATAAAATGACGGCTTACAGCTTGTCTGCTGTAATCCAAGTCTTTTCAAATCTTTTTCAAAGTTCGAAGTTTTTTTTTTAGTTTCAAATCTCAATCTACATCAGTTGTTTAGGAGAATGCTGCGACACTGTTTTGCCGTGAAAGCTCCAGAAATGTTTTTTTTTTTTTGGACTACGAAACTTTGCCTGACATCCATCAGCATGAGTGGTGTGTAGGTAATGACTCAATTTGAATTTTTGGGTGAACTTTAAAAGCTGCAGCTGATTATCCATGGCACGGGTGAACTTCACAGAATGCATGTGAAAGTAACACGTTGCGGAGAGGCAATTTACACTCATGTGTCGTGGCAAAACGTTGCATCACAGCGTTACTATGCAGTCCCACATGACAAGTAAATGATTCATTGTGTTAATCAGTTCTTTCCCCGATTTCACCCCGGTATTAAAACACAAGTTTGTTCATGGTACATTCGAATGCAACAGATGAAGAAGAGTGGTACTTAACAATCATTCCTCATGGGAGCTTTCAAGAGCAATTAAGATAACTCTTTGCTATAGCTATACTGGATAGAGGAGTGCATGGAGGGCACACAGGACTACATTCTCCAGATGCAATGACTGTTGGGATTGTATAATGGTAATGCCGTTGTTTGGATGCTCTGTCCCGCAGATTCCAATACCGAGCGTGCCTACATACCAGCCCACCACCCCTATCCCACAGCGCCTGGAAGCCATACAGAAGTACATCAGGGATTTACAGTATCCTTTGACTAAGTCGGTACAACTGGCCGGTTTGTACCACGGTGGACTTAAAGCAGCGGTTATTTGTCATGTATAGCTGGAGTGATATATTTAACAAACTGATCTTAGGGCTGCAACCAACGCCTATTTCATTGTCGATGAATCTGCCAGTTATTTTCGCGATTAATCAATTAGTTGTTTGGTCTATAGATGTCTATAGAAGAAAATGGGGAAAAATGATGATCGGACGTCCTCAAATGTTTTGTTGGGTCCACAACCCAAAGATATTCTGTTTACTGTCATTGAGGATTAAATAAACCAGAAAATAATCACATTTAAGAGGCTTTCTTCTTTAAAAAATGACTAAAAATGATCATAGATAGTGGTAGTTGTCAGCAGTTGACAACTTTTTGATTAATCGCAGCTCTAATGTAAAAATGAATGCGTACAAACTACCTTTACTAATCCCACTGACCCACTGTTTTGCCACACTTTGATAAATATGGGCCAAACATCCGAAAGTAGGCCACTCTAGATTCTATATTAAGCTAGATATCCAGTCAGAGCTGAGATTCATCCATAATTAACCAACAACCTATGAATATCACAACACTTTTAAGTGCTCGTCTCTCCCCCCCACACTCACACACATATTCGCCCTGTTATTGTTTGTCCTTGACTGTTTCCTACAGGTACAATCACACGGGAACACAGTTTTTTGAAATAAAGAAGAGCCGGCCTCTTACTGCGTGAGCACATTTTATTTTTCTCTCATCCTAGACCGATCATCAGTAATGGACTTGCTAAACACTGACACAGGAAGTCTGTGACAGTGTCTGTTGATTTCTCATGGTTTAGCATGTGCTGCTGATGCTTGCGGATCATCTGCTTCTGTGTGCTGTCTGAGTTGAAATTAATGTCAAGCAGAGGAGGGCTGGAATACAATTTTCCTGACGTCGCTTTATTAGATTTGGAAGCACAAATGCTATTTCCCTGGCTCATGGAAAATGTTATTTGTATAGTTAAACAGTGTTACTGCGTTATTCTCAATTTTACTGCACAGGTTGATGGACATCGCTAAAGAGATGACACGGGAAGCTCTGCCAATCAAATGCCTGGAGGCAGTGATCCTGGGGATGTATCCTTACAGCAGCAGCTGCTTTATATGTTTTGATGGCTTTGAGTTGTGTTGTTGTGGCAATGACTGTGGAGATGAACAGCTTTTATTTGCACGTTTTTCGAAATTTTGCTCAAGACTCTTGAGTCAGATTTCCTTGACCCACCTTTGCACAGTTACCTCACCAACAACATGCCAGGTGTGGAGCGCTTCCCCCTCAGCTTTCAGTCTCAGTTCTCAGGGAACCACTTCCACCACATCGTGCTTGGAGTCCACAGCGGGGGGCGCTTTGGCGCACTGGGCATCAGCCGGAGGGAGGACCTCATGTTCAAGCCCCTGGAGCTCCGGACACTGATGGACTTGGTGCAAGAGTATGATGGAGCCTACAGGGGCTACTGGCACACCCTGCGCAAAGTCAGGATCGGCCAGTACGTGTCGCACGACCCTCACAGCGTTGAGCAGATAGAGTGGAAACATTCGATACTAGACTTGGACAAGCTGACCAAGGAGGAGCTACGGAAGGAGCTGGAGAGGCACACTCGAGACATGAGGCTAAAGGTACGTTTTTTAACTCAAAAGTTGTAATTTTGCAGGTTTAAAGGTCCCATTTTCAGGCTCATATGTTTATATGCAATATGTAAGATTGGCCACCTGTTTAATACATACTCTGACAAATAGGGGCAGCATATTACACAGATACCTGCTAAATGTTGCTAACTGTATTCTTAATGTTAAAGTCATTATTTTTCTCAAGCCGTCCTTTGCTGCAGCACCTCTATTCACCCTCTGTCTGAATGCTCTGTTTAAGTGCCTGTCTCTTCAAGGCCACCCTCATGAAAAAGCCCGGTCTGCTGTGATTGGTCAGCTCTCAAAGGCCTGAGCAGGCACCTCTCATCGCATGTGCTTTAAACTGTTGTTTCAACCAAGGCTGTGGTGGGGGCATGGCTGAGTTGTTTAAAGACACAGTTTTGAATATGAGCTGTGTGTGTGTTTCTCTGCGGATTGAGCATGTTGATACCTTCACAGCAGTTATACAGAGATTTGACCTGCTTTGTAATCAAAGAGGACACTTAAATGAAATATGGGTCCTTTAAAGTCTCATTTCCCTGCTGACACAAGCAGATGCGGCTCTTGCATTTCCGAAGACAATGAAGTAAAAACAGTTTGTCCTCAGCAGAAGGACTGCCAGTGTGAGCCGCTTTATTAGATTTCTGTTGACGCACTGTGTCTTCACGCGCAGTGACACGGAGCTGACCTGCCATTTGAGGAGCCATTTCTCTCAAATGATGCTCTCTCATCACCTCTCATGCTAAACATAATGAAGGCAGCCTTGATGCTGAGCTCTGTGTATAATAAAACCAATGTGATGGCTTGACTCTGCTCTGCGGTGCTTCATGCATGGCTGGCTCAATCCGTCAATAGGTGATCTTTTACAGTGAGCGCTCAGCACAATCACATTAGAAGTACAGGGAGATATATCATACCCTGACACTGGGCCTCGGCATGAGTATAGTTTACTCTTTTTTTTTCCTTTAGTATTTTTCACATATTTTTGTGAATGCAAAAAGGTCAGATCCAACAGAAGCAATCCCTGAAACCCCTCTTCAGTAGTACACTACATCACATCACACTTGTGCCAACAGCTACTTTGGCAATTGATGAAGCACACCTGCTCTGTTTTGGTTAGCAGTGCTGGGTCAGGCATGCTTATGCTGACCAACCGGAGTAGACAGGGTATTCAGGAGGGGCCTTAAAGAGACAGGAGCTAAAACCAGAGCAATTCAGACGGGGGGGTTGAGAATACTGATGTCTTATTTGAGCATTAAAGCATGTTTCTAGTAGTAACCTAAAATAAAGTTATGAACCTGAAAATGAGCATAATACATCTCCTTTGAAGTGACTGAGATTCTGATGTGCGAATTTTTTTTGCAGATAGGAAAGCCCGCACCACCCTCTCCCACCAAAGACAGGAGGAACAGCATGGGTTCACCCCTCAGAGGACCAGGCAGCCCTATACGCAGGGTCAGCCGTGCTGAGAGACGGTATGATTAATCATGTGCTGCAGATAAATCGGTTCTTCACTAAAAATACATGTATTGAAGCCACTGACGTGAATTTCTTTTAGTCATCACGGGGACAGTTTTGAGACAGCTGATGTCTCATGATCTAAGGAGAAGTTCTTTTTTTAAATGAGTCACAGTTTCCTTCTGATGTGAATAAAACTCATTGTCTAGTCTCCTGTTTTTGTTTTTTTGTTGCAGCCCCTCCGGAGAGAAGAAGGTTTTGGAGCAAAAATCGACTGCAGACATTAACGGATACCAGATTCGAGTCTGAGGATGTGTTTAAGGTTGCTTGTAAAGTCTAAAGGTACCACACTCTCGTTTCATGGGGCCATTGATCAATCCTTTGTACACACATTGGCCTATTCACTGGATGCAATGTTGAATAGGTCACCAGCAACTTTTTCTCTCAAAACAACGCCTCATTCAGCTTCCCTGTGTCTGTGTTCTTAGAGGCGTTGCCTGGAGCTGCACTGTGGATAGTAATTGGTGCTGGCAACATTCCCAAATTATAAAAGGGGTCACATGTGCAGTACTTTGTAAAGATTTTTAAATAGCTGCAGAGTTTTCTGCTAACTCAACCCAGCGAGAAATATGACTCCAAGCACCGGGCAAGGCTACCACTCAATGTTAATGTGCTACTGGTTTTATTCTGTTCAACGAAAGCTCTTAAAGCTTGTCCGCAATCTGTATCGTCGTACTGTAAGTGTGCAAATACATGTAATGTGATTTTAAATCCACTTAGGCTCTGCTGGGCAGCAACTGCTTGTGTAGTGACTAGTTTGCAAAACCACTACCCTCGTGCCTTGTATGAGAATTCAAAGAAAAATACTTTTTATACCCAACCTGTCATTATCATTGCATAAGTAAAACACACAGCAGTGTAATCTCTGCTCTTCCGAAAATACTGAAAGTGAATGAAATAAATTCTGAGCGACAGTTTGTTGACACCTATCCAGACGCTAGTACGTTTAGCATGCAATTTAACCCACTGGGACTGAATATGGGATTGAATACACAATATATAGATGTGTATCCAAGAGTATAAAGGCATCTGTTCAGTGGTCATAGGAGAAGAAGATATGGAAATGACTCATGCCAACGCAGCTGACTGAGCTTATCTGCATTCAATGTAGATGTAAAGTAATGACAAGTCAGTTTATATGTACTGTATAACTGCTCTGCTTACATTGTTTCTAGCTTTTATTTGTAGCAACTAAATTCAATATTTCACTTGCCTTAAGTGGTGTCTAAGAAACTGACGTCAGTTTAAGGTGTAAAGACGTTTTTTTAACCGCACTTTTATCTGCATTTTGTATTTTATTTTATTTTTTAAATCGGAAAATTCTGTCGTTTTATACTTCCGTCAGTGTTGGTGATCAGCAGTGGACCTCTTAATATTTACTACACACCGTTTTGAATATGTTCCCACAGCAATCATTTTAATGTGTACAGTACTGTAGGTGTTGTCCATTTTCATTCCAGTGCTCTGTCTGTCTGTAACACAACTGTTTTGTACCAAACAGACTGTTGATTTACAGGATCACAATAAAGGCTCACTTGAATTGTGGCGATACCATTTTGTTTTCTTATTCATTCAATGTTGTGTTGAAAGGGCATTTTTATAAACGCATGGTCATGTGTTTTATTACCTTGCCTAAACTAAGGGGCACTGTGTAATTTTGGATTCAAACTCAGAATTTAAATATTTACATAAATTATTAATATTAATGAGGTAATAATACCAACTCAGAAATATTTATTTTTTCCATGACTGAATAAACAAGCTGTTCTCCGAGGAAAATAAGGTCCCACAGTTTGAAGATGGGAACGGTGGCAGGGTCTGCCACATATAAACATAGTAAAACAGTATGAAACTGTGTTGTCCTTTAAGGTCAAAACCTGATTAAAATTTCTTCCCTAAAACTACAAAATGCACCTTTAAGCTGTCTAAATCCAAACAAATTCCAGAAATTCTGTGGTTAATCATTAGGTACGCTGTAGTACATTGTCAGGCAAGGAATGGTGCCAGTTTTTTCTCATTATAGTTCACACTAAGCACAGTGTCCTCAGCTCAAGGGCAGTTTTTGGCACCAAGGCAAATAATGATGAGAGCCGAAATCGCTTAACACCACCCGTTTATACAAAGGAAACTTATAGCCAACAACTCCATACAAGGGAAGAATAGGCCTCTGTGTGCAGCAAAACAGTGAATTAAAACACTCAAGTGGGACAGCTTCAACATGTTCCATCCCTAAATCTCACATCATGTCAAACTCTCTCAGCAGCTGAAATGGAAAAACTATTCTGTCAAGTCTGACATTGTTTGCCATTAATATTCCACTCATCATATTGTTTAGGTGTGGCCAGGGTTTGCTGCAGTCATATAAGTAATAGCTGTAGTGTACTGGCAGCCCTGTGGGCTTTTCTCATGATCAGGGATTCTGCTGTTTAATGGATCCCCAAGTGGATGGATGCAAGCCCACCTTCCAGCACAGCCATCAGCTAATACGGCTTAATGGCTGCTGCATTCAATGAAAAACAGGCTGCAAGGAAGCACTTTCATGCACAGGCCAGTAATGTACCTCTGACAGTCAAGTTACAGTGTGCTGGTGTAAAACCACATGTGTGAGAAAGGGTGAAGTGAGCCCCTAGAGATGTCTGCCTTCTTTCGAATACACTGGAACAAGATTCATTTACATGAATTCTTCACATGACTTGTGAAGCTCAAAGTGCCAAAAAATACATTTGAGAAAAACTCAACAGCAACGTCTCTTTCCAGGAAACATGGCACGGTTACTCAAGATGATCCACAGACCTTTTGCATGTAGGAACTATTTTATGTCTGTATCATCGCGCAGAAGGAGGTGTGCATCTACTCATACTGAGAGGCTAGCTAACTAAGCTGCTTCTGTGGATACGGAAAGAAAATAGTTCCTAAACATCTGACAACAAGGTTATGATTAACTAGATCATGATTTCAGGCATTTCTATTGAAAATATATCATTGTTGCTGCTTTGAGCAACCAACATAAATAGCACTTGAGGTAAGAGGGAAAACATGTATTTGTGATTTGGGGGGTGAACTGTCCCTTTAAAACAAGGGTTTGTTCATGTTACAGCAGTTCCCTGGATGGAGGTTATGATAAACACATTTCTGTCCTCCCTTCCAGTAGATTCCAGATGTCAAACACTTTGTCCACCAGTGTTTGGAAGACAGAGAAACAGAAGGCATAATGACCTACTTGAGGAAAAAAATAAACCCTATTGACCTACTTCATTTACTTGGATGCATTTGATGCCACAGGGGGTGTAAAGACACACACAATCTGATTTCTTTTATACGTTCAAGTTTTCAGCCTGTAGATGATTGTACTACACTATAGTAATTTCTACATAGGACACCCACATAATGAGCGAGGAGCGAGTGAAAGACTGATGGGAATCCTCTCGGACATTCTACAGTCCGCACACAACACAAAGCTCTTACTGAGCTCTTTCATGCATGAACACTCAACTATCTACATGAATTATTCATGCGTGCATCAACCAGACACACCCGCATTCACACAGACATCTTCACCCTGACAAACTGAGTGACTCAGAGTAGTAGGATGATGGCACAGCAAACATTGAGGTCGCTATCTCAGCGCTACACCAGGCAGGAAACACAGGGAGCCAGACACCAACTGGAGGATTTAGTGCTGGTGGATCTATTTAACTGTGCTATATTATAAATCCAGGAAAAGGGCTACAAACTCTGAAGAAGGGCTGGATGATGTGGCCTTAGTACAGTATTGCAAGATTTTTAGGCTATATCACCATACACAATACATTTATATGTAGAAATTTCAAAAGCTCCTCATAAATACTCGGCCTCGGTGACAAAAATCAAATTTCAAAATATTTTGGGTCAAATACCTCGATATAGATATTGTGACAATATTTATGTGAGGACAACTGGCACTTCTACAAACTCAGTGAGATTTTTGATATATAATCATCAGAATGTGGAAGTAATGTCTACTGGATAAAAAGGCAAGTAATAGAACAAATAGCAGTCTGATAAGGATCTGGAAAATCACATCACTACATCACATCACTGTTGCAGCTTTTAAAACCAGGAAAATAGAACATTTAGGTCTCCAATCACGATAACAATACAATGTCACCTTATTGCCCAGCCCTACTGAATCCTTTGTAACTTTGTGCTTTCTGTAATGCGTTCAAGAGCAAAAATCACAAAGGAGCCACAAATGAATGGAAAATATTTATTCAATATTTTTAGCATCTAAAAAAATAGAACTGACTGGGAAATGTAGTCAGAAATCATTCAGAAATGTATTTCTCATTTGAAAATGAACTTTAAAATAGATCAGCAACAAAATGAACAGGTCAGTGTGTCGTCACACCAGTAAGCGTTAAAGCAATCACTGCCTACGTTTTTTTGAAATGAACTATTACGTCACCGTAACTCTGCATCATAAAAACACGTGGAACAAGACTGAAAATAATTAGAAAACTATGATCCTGTGAACCCCACCTAATGGTATTCACACTAAGAAAAACAACATGTGTACAGATGTGTACCTTAATCACTTGAACAGAGAGGCGCTTTACTCTCTGACATCTCTTTCAGTTCAACCAGTCTTTTCCATCACGGGACGTTCAGTTCCAGCTGGAATTTGGCCAGAAGACTCAGATGGTCAGAGGGGAATATGTGATTCGGAAGGCCCCTCATTGACCACAAGACATCCTCTGATAGGAGGGAGAGGGAACCAATCAGCTTCAGACCCTCACACTCAAAGTCACCATCACCTGAAAAAAACCCCAAAACAAATAAGTCATCTGTAGTAGCTGCAATACTGTCATCTGCGTCACGCCATCGTACCTTTATCGGCAGCGGGTGAGATGCGTCTTGGGCTGTAGAAGATGTAGTCAACGGTGGCTCCGGCTTCAGCGTGCAGGGTCGTGACCTCTGGATTGCCAGAGCCTGGAAGAATGTGTTTGTAGACCGACTCCAGGTCTAAACGATGAGTGATCCTGTCTCTGAACCTGTGACACAAAATGTATTACTTAATCTCACAATCCACCATCTCCTTTACTCCACATTTTTACATCATGTTGTTTTGCACTTCATACAGTTGTTTGCTTTAATGTGCGATAGGTGACACAAAATAGCTGAAAGATGACGGTGAGCTGACCTTTTAACATAAGTCTGATTTTCCTTTGAGGCATCTGTGCATAAAAAAAGAAAGATGAACCATATGTTCAGATCAACACGAGAGAACAACTACAGGTTATGTTGTGGTATTTGCATTTGAAGACTGTACCTGGTGTGCTGTCAGTCACGCCTGGAATCAACTCCAAGTCCTTTGGACGGACACATGCGGCTGGACAGAAACGCAGCTGCTGCATGAAGTCATGCCTGTACTGAGACTTCCCTACAGAGGAAGAACAAATGTATCATAGGAAATGAGTGAGGAAAGGAAACACAAAAAGCTTAAGAACATTATTTCCTTGGATAAAAATGACAAAAATAACATTAGGTTCAAAGCATGCCACAACATCTCAACACTGACCTGGTTTCTGACTCGGGCTCTTCATTTCCTCCTCGACAGTCGTGTACTGGCAGTTATCAGTGATTTCCAGACAGCTGGGCCACAGGGGAACAAACAGTCTGTGACAGTAGGTTTTGTCTGACAGGTCCTCTTGACCTGATACCTGTTGAAGATGGATGAAAACATACATGGTTACAGAGGTAACTCCTGTAAGGTTAGAAAACCTGAAACAAGGAACCTAGACAGTCCTTCGGGAGAAGGTAGTCGGGTTGTTCCGGTACTAGTGTCAGAAATGCCACCAGTACAGCCTAAAATGCTAAATCAGGTATCAACGAGTACACAAGTCTATGCAACAATATGGTGCTGTGTAATTTTTTTTCAGCCCTGAAACTGTAAGCAATTTAACAGATTTACAAGTAGACAGCTAGTGACTTGTGGTAACCCATACCATAACATCCATGTACAGATGGTAACATACATAATATCAATATTTACAATTTCTTTTTGCAATGATCCCTCAAATGTGACTATCAAATACTTGATGAATGAAGACGGGATATTTTACATATAATCACATCAGTGAACTGAAACAGTAAAACTTCACTAATAACTTCATTTGCACAACTTATACAACAATGACAACATATTTGTGGTAGGCCAATATCTGCCAACAATAACAATCGTTATATTGTTTGAGCTGAAATGAATAACACCACATATAGATATATATTTTAAACAGTGATATCAGATTGTTACTCAATATCAGCCGCTCCGTGAGTTCAGATTTCATCTTAGATATTGTGAGGGAAACAATGGTATTGTTACATCTGTAGAAACTAGGTATTATCCAAGTATTGATTTTACTAAGTTTGTCTTTGCAGTGTTTCAGCCTCACCATCCACGCTGGTAGACCCTGGTAGTAGAGCTCCCCGGTGGTGATCAGCTGGTACAGAGGCGTGTAGGGGAGCGAGTTGAAATCCCCACATATTATGAGGTTACAGTGCTCACCTCTGGCCTTACAGGACTTGACCACTTTGTCAATTTCTGCCAGCAGTAAGGCCAGCTGAGCCAGCTTTACATCACCCCTCTTGGGGTTAAAGAGCAGGTGGGTGTTGGCCACGCAAAGGGGTGGGCCCATCGCCTTGATCTCTGACCCGCGAGTGACCGCTGGCCGAAGCAACACAACAATGCCCACGTTGTGCCGGTCCAGCAGCTCCGTGTCAGGCCTGAAGAACTCCAGCGGTGTGATGGATACCTCAAAGAAGCGACTACTGCGATAGCAGGTGGCACATCCATCTGTTTTGGTTCCTGTACGGCGCTTGTACACACAGGTGTAGCCTAACATATGGAACAATATTAACACAACATGTGATGTCACTTTCACAATATCTTCCAAAATCACTGTTCCACAGATTTATCTCAGATGACCTACCCATCTGAGACAGGACGGGACACAGCTGTTCATAGTAGTGGTTCTCCTGAACCTCTTGGAGACACAGAATCTACACATAGGACATAAATGACTCACTAGTGGAGACTGCAGGTACAAAATGTAGATGATTTCAGAAAACCAAACTAACAGTACATTTGACTCACATCTGGTGCCCATTTCAGTATTTCCTCCAGCAGCAGGGTGCAACGGTAGCTCCAGTCCAGCACCTCCAGGGGGCAGTGTGTGTACAGGTCCTGGTTGGCCTCCAGCAAGTCATCTGCGAGGATGTTGTAGGACATAACAGTGAAGTCCATTGAGGCCTTTGTGAACGGGACGGGTATCAGGGCAGGCTCTGCTGCAGAGGCACTCTCATCCATGTCCTCCCACACTCTCCACGTGACTGGGTGGATAACAAACACATCCATATGAGCTGGTGCAACAGCTGGATATCAAACTAACGGTGAGTTTTAGACAAAATGTCACCACACAGGAATTATTACTACGGTTAAGAGGTCCTCACCTTCAAAGGGCTCTGCCGGCTCTATTGGAGGATAATAGCTCATTGCAGGAAATTGCCACAGCGGGCACAGCACTTCCTCTGTCAGGCCAGGTCCTGCAGGAAAGTGCCATCCTGTTTGAGTATCCCTGCTGAGATCGAGGTGGATGTGACTGTTTGAGAGAAGGGAGGTAAATGACAGCTCAGAGCTTTCCCCACCATGCGACTCATCTGCAGAGATAGAGATATATTCATCCCAGCATTCTGTTAGTTCAATCGGAGCTTTAGCTGGAGTCCTTGACTCTTCCACACTTGGCATCTGTATTTGTTCCTGTACTTGACCGCTGGTTTCTTGTATGCTGGGCTCAGCTGGAGTGACTGAGTCTTCCGAGTTTGGCATCCCTTCATTTTTTAGCACTGGATAGGTGGTAACTTTAGCACTGTCCTCCATTTGCAGGCACTCTAATTGTGCCCCAAGTTCTGACTCTGGATTAATGACCTCAGTTGGACAAATGAGTCCATCGTCTGTGCTTTGCATCACATGCAACATCTCATGGTGATTTGTCATGTCCGTGTCCTCTTCGTTAGGACCTTCTTCTTGTAGTCCATTACTGGTCTCTGCTTCTTTCTCCTTCGCCGCAGGTTGCACCTCGCTTATCTCTGAAGCAGCCTCATTCTCTGTGTCTTCATGCAGGACAGCCAGCAGCTGTTCCTTGTCTGCGTCGGGCTCCGTATCCTCTTCCTTTTCTGGGCTTTGTTCTTTCATCCTTTCTTTCGTTTCTCCCACCGTTGAGCTGCTCGGGCTGAGCCACTGGTCCAACAGGCTTGTCTGAGACTGAATGAGCCTTCTGGTTGTGACAGCACCACCATCCCACACTGCCGTGCCATTAACCACTGCAGGGGGTAGATCCTTCTTTGAGGCCTCTGGAAGACAAGATTAGACTCAGTAAACAGCGTACCCTTATACTAAGCTGAAACATTAAACTTAGCTTGTGTCATTGCGTTTGCCACACTAATTCAAACCAGTGTTAAACATCGTTTACAAGGACAGCATACAAAGGACAACAAAAAACAGATTAACCAGGGTGTGTTTGTTGCATTACACAAAAATATTCATCAAAATACACATGTTGAGGTTTTAAATAGCCTTTTTGTTATTAGATTCAGAGTTTAGTTTTATATAATGTTCAACATCTTTCAGGAAGATATCTAAATTAGTTTATTTTATAACTAAATCTACATTTATAAATGAAAAATGTGGACAATAGAACTAAATATATATATATATTTTAAAAAAATCTAAATAAATACCACACGCTCCCACAATAAAACACATGGTGCCTTACTGTAACTACGCAGCAAAGCAGTCAAACACGACGCAAAGAAAAATAACAAACAGGTGCAAGCAAACACCTGCTCCAACGAGCTAAAATTAGAGATGGCTAAAGTGCACCAACGTTAGGGGTCATACATGTTTTGCACAAAGGAAGAAATGTTATTTCACACTTTGTAAACGACATGAAACGTGTCTCACACACACACACGACCCTGCGGTGAAAGTTTGAATCACCACACGTGTGAAGAAAACAAACTGCTCGGTCAGCAGCGACGGACATCCAGCGTTAGCCACCGTTAGCTCGAGCCACACGCACATATAGTTCCCATTTAGCCAAAAACTCCCTCAGCCGAATACAAGGCTTTCAAACGCGGACACTTTTGCAAAAACTTTACCTGAGACTCGAAAGGCCAGGTACCGTGATACCGGGTACAGCACGTAAAATAACAGGCTGCCAATCATGCTTCTTGATGTCGTCTGCGCATGTGCGTCCCGAGGGTCGTTTGCGCTGGTGTGAGCAAGAAGGTTAGGGGTCAAGTCAAGAAGTCAAAGGTGGGTTTTCATAGTGTAGTGTTGTGTTTTTTTGAATGTCTTAATCTGAAAGAAAATAAAGTACATCATCCTATTAAATATTATCGAATGAAAATGAGCAAACATCCTATGAAATGCTATTTTACTTCAAACTGTATCATCACAGGCAGCCTATATCATGCTGTACTCACAGTTTTGATTGCAACTTTATTAATCCCACATCTTGCCTTGCAGACATACTAAAACAAAAAATGAAATAAATACAATGAAAACCAAATAAGACATGCCAAGGAGTTCAGTGGAATAAAGTGGTCTTATAATAAATAGAAGATGTTAATAGTTTGATCATCAATTCATAAAATAGAATACAAAAAAAACAAAACAAATAAAAGCATCTTCAGATCATTTAAAAGGCAAATTGCAGAGCAGTTAGTTTTAATGGCAGGTAAAACATAACGACGCCCTGACGGTAACCGAGAGTTACCACACTGAGGCATACATTGTTAATGTCACTACACATGACACGTTACCTGATGGGTAGAATTACCTGGTGACCAGCACAGGCCTATTTCATTTCACAGTGCCAGCCCCTGACAGAATGCACAGGAATGAATGAACCTCGAAGAATGTTTTCCCTCTGCGACGGGGAAATGGTTTCGAAGAGGACATAGGCTCTGACATCAGGAAGCAATGTCGACACTGTCCTTTGAGTCCCTCTGCTTGAAAGATGAGGATTGTCCATCCCCGACTCGACCTCAGGGTGTGGAGGATGAGTTTGACACAGACTTGGAGTCAGATGGTAAGTACATTAAATTAATTACTGGATTCATTCTGCCTGTGTGCTGCTGTTACTGTGGAGCTGTGCTTTTAATTCACAATCGTGAAGTTAAATCATACTTAGTTTCCAAAAAACAATTACATTAACATTACTTCAACACAATCATTCATTACTTTGTGTATAAGCTAGGGCCCTTATTGTGGTGAAATCAAAAAATGTGCTTTAAATTATTATCACTGTAAATACCGCACCTCAGTCTCTCACACCTTATGTTCCACTTACCTTTTCTCTTCTACCTCAGTACTTTATCTTTATTCACTGGTACTTAAGCATTTTATTGTATATAGTATTTTATTGTTTTTTTTATATTGTGTATATATTACTTTATTGTTTCTATAATCTATCTATCTATCTATCTATCTATCTATCTATCTATCTATCTATCTATCTAATCATACTGTATGCGCTCACTCATTTCCAGAGAAAGAGGAGAGCAACCAGGAGACGTCCATATCTGAACTCTACCTCCAGGCCTGTAAGCTGGTGGGTGTGGTGCCAGCCTCCTGCTTTATACGAAACCTTGACTCCCCAACCATGACCCTCAGCCACCATGGGCTAGGACCTTTAGGTAGCAAGGCACTTGGAATTGCTTTAGTGGTAAGTTTTAAAATGCAAGTGTGGTATAAATGCGACTTTCTCAAATCCAACATTTCTGACCAGCGCCCCGTGCTTTTAGTCTGATATGCATATCAACACTCTGGAGCTGGCAGACAATCACATTCAGGCCGAGGGAGCTAAATACCTGATGGAGATGCTGAGGGCAAATTTCACCATACAGCACCTGGTATGTTGTACTGGACACCTGCCACTAGAGGGCGCACATGCTTTTTAGGTGACATTCTGTTTGATGAAGTACACAGTGTACTGTACAAGCATCTGTTCTCCTATTTCAGGATTTATCCAACAACTATCTGTTGTCCGCAGGAGCTGAGTGTGTGGCTAAAATCTTAATGGACAACATTTCATTAAAATCGATGAAACTTTCAGGTAATATGCACATTGAACTGTACCGATAGTGGGGTTATGCAACGATGGATACCAACCAAATGATGGTGCTTGAATCTATGCTTAAGATCAGTGGATTTAACATCAACAGAAATATTATAATTATTTTGTATATTTAAACATTTCTGTTTTGTCCCAACAGGAAATGGATTCACCGATGAGGATGCTAAATATTTTGCAGATGCCTTGTCTGTAAGTTTGTCATGATGAGCTATACAGATTAGATTAGATTAGTTAGATAGGATATTTAATCACTTTTACAATTAGTATGTTGCTAATATTGTTTTCTAACATTTAGACCAATTCCAGAATAAAGGAACTGGACCTGAGCCATAATGAGTTTTGTGGAAAAGGAGGGGCACATTTGGGACAGCTGTTAGGTACCGTAGGATTCACTCAGCTCAGTGTCACTGCAGTTGGATAAGATCCAAGTGCTTTATTTTGATTTTACCTTCCATTTCTACAGCAAACAACGAGGGTCTTGAGGTGCTGGATCTTAGCTGGAACCATATTAGAATGAAAGGGGCTGTGGCTTTTTGTGCTGGACTTAAGGTATGTTAAAATAATTCAGATGATCATTGACCCCGCTGTCTGTCCATCATGTCTGATAACACTGTCCATGTTTAGGTAAATATGATGTTAAAACACCTCGACCTATCGTGGAACGGTTTTGGGAATGAGGGTGCCCTGGCAATGGGAGAGGCCCTGAAATTCAACAACACTCTGGTGCACCTCAGTCTCAACAACAACCGGCTCACCAACGAGGGTATCGGCATGCTGTGCAGGGGACTTGAGTTCAATGACACTCTCCGAGTCCTACTGGTGTGTGGACGAGGCCGTGCAATTCAAACACACATCATATGTATTGCTATTAAAGTGATGTTTTAATTTCTCACACTCCTGTAGCTGGCTTACAACTCTTTAACAGTAGAGGGAGCCCTGGCCCTGGTTAATGTGGTAAAGAACACACATAGATGTGCCTTGGAGGAGATCAACATATGTGTGAGTTACTGTGGCAACAAAACATACCATCACAATTTAATGGAACACAATCAGTCTCTATATGCTTGTGTATGCCATCTCGTCTGCACCATCATTATTTTCTCCACCAGAATGTGCTGGTAAATGAGAATTTCGTGCATCTGCTGGAGGTGACGTGTCAGGAGCATCCCAGTTTGGATGTACAGTATGGAGGGGTGGGAGGCTTCATCGCCAAGAAGCCACCCAAACGCGTTGATCCAATGAAAGTCATCCAGGTTTGTTTGTTTGGTCGCCTAACGAGGATATGCTCAGAAAAATATCTGGCCTAAGACAGTTATTTCAAGTAATTTAATGACGTGAATTTTGCATCTAATTCTATTGCATAAGTTCAAAATACACGGTAACATTAAATGCAAAGTTTTCTAAGATGTTGAGTTGATGTTTATGATGTTTACTCAATTTGAAATGCATTACTTTAATGTGTAATACCCGACTGACAACCACTCGAAAAACAGTGTGTCCTGTGAACAAAAGTGTTCTCTTAACTATATGTAATAATTGAAATAAACCTAAATGTATGTATAAGTCTGCATTTATTTAACTGAGAGCTCAGAGCATGTTTTCTATTGTATTTACTTTGACACAACATGATTGAAAAGACTCTGAAATTATTATGTTACATTCCATGATTTCATATAAACTATAATTCATGTATGGCGTCTAATAGGTATTTTTCTCAGGCATTTATTTATCAAAACGGTCAAATGACAGCGAGTGTCTCTCTGTTTGCTTCTAAATGTATATTTCATGATTGTCAAAGTGTCTTCTCCCAATGTTTTTGAAGGATTATTTGGATAAGCGCAAGCTGCGACTCTGGGACTTCTTTCGGAATATTGACAAAGACGGCACCATGCGAGTCCCTGTTGCTGACTTCAGGAAAGCAGTGCAGGTTTATGAAATTGATTAAACCTTTTTGACTGTGCAGAGTCAATGACATTTACAGGAAGTACTGCCTGATGAGTTACACTGACAGAATACCTTGTAATCATCCCCTGAAATCACGCATGATGAGCTCCCTAAGGTGTCTAGAGTCTCTGACCTTTTCCTTTTTGTTCTGTGAAACCATGACAGCAATCAAGTATTCCTCTGGATCGATACCAGATTGAGGAGCTGATTCAGAGACTCGATCGTGACAGGACAGGAATGGTAGACTACAGGTGAGCACATCTCCTGCTGTTTGCTCATGCTCACAGATGAGCCTTGTTAAATGCTTCACAATGTCATTTGTTAAGGTTTATTGTTGTTGTGAGTCTTGGCGTAGCTGTGAATTTTTACGATCACTTGGTTCATCATTGTTTGAATGGCGGTTGAACCAAGTGTGTTTTCTTTATGAGCTGGGAATTTGTCCAGACCTTCACCCTGAATGACTCAGGATGATGCAGTAAATTGGCTACAGTCCTAAAGCTTGGTTCCCTAAAGCAGGATTATCTCATGTTTCTGTGCAGGGGACTGGCAGATACAAGAAAACAGATGATGAGGGATCACCGCCGCCAGCTGAGGAAGGTTGAGTCCCGTCAGAAGAAAGAGAAGCAGAAGAGCGACCGCATCCTCAAGACCTTCCAGAGCGCGGTGGAGGCCGTAACACCACACAGCTCCTTGGTCATATCTCCAGGAGTTGCCAAAGAGGATTCAAGCGGCCCTCAGCCCTTCTCTGCCACCCCTCTCAGTTCTTGGCACCACATTGTCATGTCCAACAGCAGTCGCTATTCAGTCACCAATCTGAGCAGCGAGCATGTCCACCTGCCCATGTTAGGAGGCACCACGTCCTACCGGGCCACCAGTTCCCCGGCCATGCGCTCATACTCGCAGCCAAACCTTCTGGATGATTCCCCTCGCTCTCCTCCGGGCAAGTCCATCTCCGCCCAGGGTGTGCGCTCCAATCCAGAGATGGGCCACAGCAAGCTAAGTCCCACCGTAAACCACCTGACCAGATCCAGGCCTGCGCTTAATGCCAAGCAGCCAGAGGTTAAAGCCAAAACCAAGAAAGTGAAGAGGAAGAAAACGATGAAACGTGTTGATAAAGGCTCAAAGAAGAAGAACTGAAGGAGAATTGTCAAATGATTGTCAAACCCTGTGTAATGTTAGGAAATGTTTTCTTTTTGCCTGACATTGTTGGATGTGACACACAATCACTAATTAAAATAAAGATTTTAAGCATTTATCTCACTTCTAATTTCTAAAAGTGCCAAATGCATCTCTCTGTTTTCTACTGATGAGACGTCTTGGGACATGAAGCATTTCATAACACTTGGGAACTCTGTCAGATGGTGGACCCACCCATCAGTTCTTCTTTTTGGATCATTTCAAACATCCGGGTGTTTCATTTCTGTTTGCTGAAGATAACACTACACGTATATAACCCCCCAAAGATCCAGCTTTCTCAATCATAACTCCTCTGACCACTTCAGAATGATTGGCACTCTGTGTTTCTTCACACTGCTGAGCTCCACGATGGCCTTGGGGGTATGTATGGCTCGACTGATTCATCTAAATTCTTTGAGGTTGTAGGGGTCAGCTAATCTACTGTAAAGTATGTTCGTGTGACCTCTTTGTTTTTCAGCACGTGGGCCAGTGGAGCGAGGGGAGGAATGAGACAGGTGGAGGTGGAACCGGGGACAGGTGCACTTGTGATGCCTTCCTGCCCAGTTCTACTTTTCCTATCGGAGACCTGGTGGAGGTGGAGCAGACGGCTGTGGAGATCTCCCAAGAACTGGAGCTGGAGATGGGCAAGGTAGTCTCAGAAGCATGTGCAATAGATAATGACACATTTCTATGGAGCGCTGGATGAAAAAAAAAAAAATCAATGCAGGTTTTAAACTGATATTTTTGATATTTAGCTAATTTTCCTCACACTTGAGACAAGAATTATTTTTATATTCGGCGCACATTTCAGACAGACAAAGCAATGTATAAAACGTTTTTTGTGTCTGATTCTTTTCAGCTAGAAGAGTATGAGACCAAGCTGACGTCTTACGCAGAAAAGATAATAAAGCTGACAGTCAAGATTGAAAAAATGGAGAAGAACCCCGATGATTACAGCGAGGCCGACATAAGTGAGATAAAGGTGGAGATCAAACAAGTGGAGGCTCTGATTAATGAGCTGCAGCTCTCCATCAAAGTCTCCACTACTGTCTTCGAGTCTCTGCGTGTACAGGTAAAGTCCTGCTGATGGCAGTTGCTGCATCAATTATACACATAATGCAAATCAAAACCCATGTGTTTTCTCGCAGATCACAGTCATGGTGGAGACCCTGAACAGGCTGGAGAAGACCTATGACAGGAATCTGGTCCTGGTGACCCGTCGGGAGTACATCAAGGTGCAGCTGCAGTTAGAGGAGTGTGAGAGACGTCACCAGGAGCTTTTCCAACCCAACATTGGTAAACTCATTCACACTGATATCCTCATTTAAATGTAAACTGTCTTTGCGGTCATTTAACTGTTGTTTTCCTCTATTTCTACAGGGTCTTGTGCACACACAGGCATAGCCAGGCTTGGAAAGCCCCTAGTAAGCCATCTGAATGCTGATCTTAGTTCTGGCCAAATATACGGAGGCTGGGGAAAAGATTCAAAGCCCATTCCTGACAGAAAATCTATGTACTGGTACTCTGGGTACACTAATCCCTCAATGGTTGACATTAAGTTCTACACTAACTACAAGAACCTCATTTTGAGAGCCCACTTCAATCATCAACGCTTAAGCAGTAGCTGGCATGGCACAGGGAACAATTTCATCTTCCGTGACAACACTCTGTACTATCAGAACAAGAGCCCGTTTGGGTTGGCCAAACTGAATTTCACCACCTCACAGTATGAGTCCAGGGTGATTCCGAAGGCTAGCTCCAGATTCTCCTATTCGAACTCAGCCAATCAGAACTTTGACTTTGCCGCTGATGAAACTGGTCTGTGGGTGACCTACGCTTCAGTGGAGTCAAGTGGCCGGATGATCCTGGCCAAAATAGACGAGGCTTCTTTTGGGGTTGAAGAGGAATGGCAGACTAGCGTCTATAAACCGGGAGTGAGCAATGCCTTCATGGTGTGTGGTGTTCTTTATGTGCTCAGATCAGTTGACATCCACACTGAAGAGATATTTTACAAGTTTGACACCAAAACCAGACAAGAGAGCTTCATCAGTATAGAATTTGAGAGGTTTCGGGAAAAGTATTCCAACCTGGACTACAATCCCACCGACCAGAAGCTCTACATGTACAATGATGGCTACTATGTGACCTACCATCTGTGGTTCAACCACACAGCTGAAGCCACTGTGGAACCACCACTTGTCCTGAGCTAAATCATTATTTGTGATTTACTGAAGTATCACAACCTATCAATGAAGCATATCTTTCACTGCATCTTGCATGCTTATGTATGTAGCTTCCTTCTTTCTAATAAATGATCTCAAGCATTACAAAAGTGTCACATGTGTCATTGTCCAAAAGCTCATGAACAGACTGCATTATTTTCTAATCATTCAGTATAGCTGCTATCATTTCACTACATTCCCTCTCAAGTATTCATTCACATTCAATATTTCATTTAGTTTGTCAAGGCTGACACAATAAAATGCCTCTATGTCTGCAACAGTGATGTTATCAAGCCTCCATACAGCCTGTGGAACTATAACAGGGACAGCAGCTCATTCAGATGAATGACAAACTAAATTATATCAAATATAAAAAATAAATAAACAATGTGTCTCATGAAACACCTTTCAAAACATATTTTCACATATGTATTCAGCAAAGCCTTTTGAGAAGCAAACACTTTACATGGCGTAGACGAATAGCCAATGGCAGGAATAAAAAAATTAAAAAAGACACAGTTCATTCAGGAACACTCTCGTCGTTGATTAAATCATTTATTGCAACAAAAGATATACAGTTAGGCTTGGCGCTGAAGGCTCCGCTTCAGAAGCTCCCCGGTTTTGACGGGCAGCATGCTCAGTCAATCCGGGGAGTGCGATGCATACCCCCCTGCAGGAGTTGAGTCGAAGCGACTAGATAAATTTAGCCATTTTTTGGCTCAGACTAGGCAGGTGGAGGCTGGGGTGGTGGTGGCAAGCTTGCCGGCAGCAGCGGTGTGCTTGTAGCAGTGTTGAAGGAGGGATCAGTGTGTGACGGCTTGGGTTTAAATGGACCGCCTAATTTGGAAGAGTGGCTGTGGTTGGTCGGAGACTGATGCTGATTTGATCAGCTGGCTGTCAGCTGACTACAGCTGGGGCTTACGACTTCCGTGTCCTGCATGAATTTGCGCTATGCTTCATTTATAG
>OMLP01023486.1:38566-49961 GCA_900302685.1 Spondyliosoma cantharus | reverse complement strand
TCAGCCAAACCCTCCTGATCCCCCATTTCCCCTCGCTCTACCTTTCCTCTGAAGAAACAACCCGGCGTTACGTCAGAAAGTGCAGGGCAAGCAAGACAGCGTCTTAGGAGCTATTCGCAGGCATTGCTGCCAAACCCGGCTTGGGGCTGCTCACGAGCTCACTGCAGTCAATGCAAGTTACACATCCAACTCTTTTAAACCAGCAGCAGCATGTGGTAAGTCCATTATTCATTCACACTGTTCACATTTTGCCCGCTGGGATTGTTCTTTCTCACAGCTTTCTTCACATGACAGGTCTCTGTTGCTGGCACAAATTGCGCAAAAAAAAAAACCCAACAACCCAACAGTGTGAACCGGTGTAAAGATAAAAGAGTAGGCTGGTTTACCCTGTAAGCCTGACTGAAAACACCATGACATGATGAAGCAGCAGAGGTTTTTGACGCACAGAGATTTCTGCAGCGGGTTTTTTTGCGTTTGATACTTTTGCTGATCTCCAAAAGAAAAGAAGAAGAAAAAAAAAAAAAAAAAAGAAAACATGCCCCACGCTCGAAATAGGAACCCCAGCCCCATCCCAGAGGTAACATGGGACACGGGATTGAAGGAGATGAACGAGACCTGGAAGGGAGCTATAGCGTGCCTCGGGGTGGCCGTCTTCTTTGTCATGACCATCGGGATCATATACTGGCAAGTGGTGGACCAGCCCAACAAGAACTGGATCCTCAGGGGGACTTTTAGCGGACTGATCTGGGAGAGAAGGACCCACTCGCTGGTCATACAGACCCTGGCGGAGGACAAGACCTATGTGGAGATCGACGTGGGGAACGTGGGGAACCCCGACATCGAGGTCCCCTTCGTGAGGAACCTGTGCTGGCTCAACAAGACGGAGTTCTGCTATACGTGGGACTCGGTGGCCGAGGTGAAGATCTCGCTGGAGGTGAACGAGGAGACGGAGACGGAGTGCTACAGCATGAACTGGGCGCCGGTGCACTGTCATGTGGAGCTGAAGGTAGGAGTCCTGCACCAAACGCAACCAGAGGCTTTAATGAAAATGTCCTTTTTTTACTGAGGTGTGATGTGCAAAGATAAAAAAAATTTAAAAAAGCAGTTGTGCGCTCGGGAGCTTCATCAATGTGCTCTTAATCAGAGTTAATTGGCACGTGATTACGCACGGCTGCTGCGCACCGCAGGGTCCCTGTTCACTTCATAAAAATCATAAAATTCTGTCACAAGAAGTGTTTTTTTTTTCATACTGGTGATTTACACGAATGTTTCTGACATCAAACAATCTGCTGATTAAAAGAAACGTCTGCTGAATCGCAGAACTGCGTTAAAAACAAGTGGAATCATCCTCATAATGTGTATAAATCAATGTCATAAATCATTTGTCGTTCATGCGATTGAGTGAAAAAAAAAAAAAAACGCTCTAATTTATTTATAATGCAATTCGATGTTTCATTTCTCATCTGATGATGTTACAAAGTCCCTCAGCTCGGGATTAAACTGCACCAGTGCTTCGTCACGCTTCTTTACACGCACGGTACTTACTGTACTCCCCCCCTCGGCTTAATGATCAAAGGCATTCAACTATTGGGACGTTTGGGGAGGTTAATCTGTCCCCGCTGGAACATTCCTCTCTGTAACTCCCTCTGTCATGTGGCGCGACCGCTCACAGAAAATCTTTCCAAACTTTAAGTCGCTTAAACTTTATTTTTTTCCCCCCAGAGAAATAAAAATAAATCCGTGCCCGGTGCCTCTCAGGTGACCAGTTGGCACCTGTTCTGAAACTCTTTATCCGAGCAGCGGATTTGCTGATGTGAATTAAATGAGCTGTGCGCGGTTGTCACCCGCGCGTAAAGACGCGCCGAGCCAAGAGACGAGATTTGTCTTCAGAAAACACTCCCCGTCATTCAATCCTTCCTTTCTGAGGTGGTGTCACGCAGCAGCCATCACATTCTGTCACATATCAGGTTCATCTATACTCTCTCAGATGTATAAAGTGACAGCAGAAGGGATTAAAAGTCATTTAAATTCACCTTGCAGACGCTCGAAAATGAAATGTGCATTTATCTGATTTTTTCACCCTTACCCTAAATGTCAGTGATAGTTCAGGTGTGTTTGTGAGGCGGACAAATGTGTAATAAAACCAGAATGGCACACCTCCGCCGAGGCCCAGCAGTCGCACTCTCAATTCAATCACACCTAATCCGATATCAACCTCGATGGTGCCGCACCGCTTTGCATTTCAACCTGCCCATAACAGCCTAAACCTTAACTGAAGCTCACCAGTACCTAAGACAGTGTCACTGATACCAGCAGCCTGAAAACGCTTGAAGATCAATCCGTTATTCCCTGAGAAATTAATAGATCCAAGTTTCATGAGAATCTGTCGAGTCGTTTTTGTGTAATCCTGCTGACAAACCAACCAAACAACTGTACCGAAGTCTTTTAATTCGTAGTTGCTATAAATGCTCTTGTTGCACGTTTCCTTCAGCTAGTCAGCATCAATTTTTAGATTCACAGATTTCAGCCTGTCCTCGTTCTTTTCCTCTTTCTCACCAGTTTTCTTTCTTTGTGTGTGTGTGTGTGTGTGCATCCTCTCAGGACTGTTTCTCCATGACCAACGTGTCCTGGTACGGCGGTGCCAGTGTCCGGGGTCAGACCTGGCCCATCAACGATCAGAACGCCACCACGCAGCCCTTCACCGTGAGCGACCTGAGGGACAATCCCTCCGGCTTCGGCTCCGCCCTGGAGCGCTACTTCCTGGGCTCGTCAGGTGAGAGGAAGTGAATCGCGTGTATCGGCTGAGATTTACTCTCGATGGGGGCAAAAAGTGGAGCCGTGGGTCAGCGATCTTTAAAAAAAAAAACGACACGGGGGTCGGCTGTTCTTTCCACACTTGCCATCAGCGCAGGGTTAGCGCAAGGCCTCGAGAAATCTGACCCCACATCAGCGGGTATACAATGTGTGGCGTGAATCCCGGGGCGTGAGGGAAGCCCTGTGGATGTTGTTGTGTTTTCCTACCGCCGCCGCCCCCTCGTGTTTTGTTTGCGTTCGAGCTGAGAAAAATGGTCCGACCGCCTCCAGAACCATCGTCCACAGAACACACGCCGCCGCTGACCGGGCAGGACGGCTGCCCCCACAAATAGAGCGTAACCCAACCCCCGTCTGTGGCATCCCGGGTTATTAATTTAGAGATTAGACTACAAAGGGAAGTCGGCCACCTTTCGCATCTTAAATTAACTCTTAGGGATACCGCGGTAATTGCCCTTTGTTTCTATTAAAAGGGCAGGTTGGATGAGGGCCCTGCTGACTCTTATAACTCACCAGGTTATTTTGGGGGTGTTAGATTTTATCCTGGGGGCAAAGGGGGGGGGAGGCAGGGGCCACTGGCGGATGTGAATGGTTAATGTAACTGATGAGGAATGTGTGGTGTGTGTGTGTGTACATGTGTGTGGTAGCGGGGTACAGCGTTAGCTTCGGGGACTTTGCCCTCGAGTTGGAGCTGACAAACCCTTATTCTTTCAGAAATCTGACATAAATGTGATATTGTTCCAACGAAAAACACCGGAGACGACGTCAGCCATTGCATCGGCGCACACGCAAACAATCCTCTACTACGACTTCATTGTTTGTTGCACACACGTTGGTTCACACACCAACAGAAGCACACGTGCACGCTCGCATGACATCCACGCGCACGTCGGGACCTTACGTAAACATCGCGGTGGCTTAACGAGACGGTCACATGACTCAAAATCCCCTTTTTTTTTCCACCTTTATGTGAGCAATCGTCAGGACCCCCGCAGTAAAAAAAACCCCTCACTCCACACGGATGAGACGAGATCCCGATGAGAACAACTGTTTGAGCGTTGCCAAGCAGCCGCCCTGCAGACACAAACTGTACATAGACCCAAACATAGCAAACTGATGCTCAGCAACGACAACGATGCCCGCTGCAGCGCTGTACGTACGTCTGACTGCAGATCCCGCTGCAAAGTTCAAGGATGTTTCTTCTTTGTTTGGCTGTTGCGTCACGCGGCGAGCACCATGTTTGCCTCCGAGGCGAATCACAGTTGTAAAAATGCACTTTCCTGTTTTAGTATCAGCGGAAATGATTCTTCGTTATTTCCGAGGGAGCGACAGAAATATGTTTTCCCTGAATTTAGCTCCAATACACAACAATTTTCTCCTTGTGTCACCTTGAAATATATATTTAATAATGTAGTTATTGCTGTTTTACAAAGTATAACCAGATGTTATAAGCAAAACACATCTCAAGTGTTAGACTTTTAAATACATGTCATTATATATTACCGGTGTATTTATTCAAATGTGCGTTCATTCATTCATATTTTGTTAAAATGGCAACACAGCCCTACAAGGCCAAAGAATAGTAACTATAATTTCTGAGTTATGACTAAAATGAAGCTGTTTTTATCTAAAAGAAAAAGCATTTTAATTATTGCACAAACAAAGACGGAGTTCATCTTTTTTCAGTATTTTTAGCGTCATATTTTGAATAATCGGTTGTGATTTTTAACGCAATTCAATGCATGAGGCTGGACAAAAAAAACCTTTTACGTTATTTTTCTCAGTCTAATAGTCTGCGTGTGCTACGGTTCGCAGAATATAATGCCACGTATCAGCAAACATGTGGAATCCTTCCGTATGTTATTGTGACATTATATATTTCAGTGTGAACAAGTATAGTTTGTTCCGTCGGGGGAATGTGCAGCGCGTCCGATCCGTCCCTCGTGCGTGCGGCTCGCGAGTCACAAAATTGAAGCGACCTCATATTGTCGCGCCGCAGCTTTTCTTGGCCAACGCGTCGAGGACATGTCATGTTTTGGAACGTCGCGTACCCACACAGTTGTGCAATGGGCACACGCTAACAATCAGATGGTGCACGGCTGGTTTTGTTTCGCATGAAGGCCGACATGTGCCTCAGATCACTGCACATGGCAAGAAAAAAGTGTTTGCACCTATTGTACCTATTATACGTCTGCTTGTCATGATGCATTTTTACCCAGTAGACACATCTGGATGTAGAACATGAATGATTCCCACAGTGCTTCCTTGATTGTCCAGTTTTCAGTCTCTTTCTTTTGTGCAATGTGCGTCCGATCAAGTGTTCATCATCGAAGCTGGAATCCTGCAACGTTAACCGCACAAGTGTGGTGAGACGAGTTGGAACCGCCATTCTTCTCTTCCCACCTTCTTCAGCAAACATCAGAACGTCAGCCTGCGTTTGACGTCTTCTTCCCTCCGACAGCGCCGACAGAACTCGTACCTGACGCATTTTAAACTGTGAAATGTGAGCGCGGCCGCGACAAACAGCGCGGTGCGGTCGAGTCATAGCTGCGTTATTGTTGTGGTTAACAGTGGTGGGACAGGAAACAATTTAAAGCAGCTTTTCTGGAGGAAAAAAAAAACAAAAAAAAACCTCCACAGTTATGTGTGGATAGTAAACAAGATCATTATGGGGAACTGTGAGTTTACGCAACCGTGTGAAGGATTATTGATTTGTTCCGAGTTTTGGCAGCGAGACGTTATTGTTTCTGCGTGTAAAGAGACCGACTCTAACCGAATGCAGACCTTCCAGCGTGTGAAATAATACTGAATGAATTATTATATCATTTATAACCATGTTCAGTTTCAACTGTGGTGCTTTCAAGTATAACCGCACGGGAATCAAAGCGAACGGCTTCCAGCAGGTGTACACACGTGACATTTGAAATAGTCGATGTGTATTTTTTGACGCCTCTCAGACGATAACACCAGCGTCCTCTCTCAGCTCGTGAAGAACAAGAAGAGAGGAGCTTCATGTTGGTTTCATCCTGTTTCTAGACGTAGCTGCACCTTCTTTAGACCTTCAGAGTCCACAAACGTCGGCACAGCGCAGAGTTTGACTCTCGCGAGAAAAGCCGCTGCGCCGAGCGGCGAAAGCACTGCGGCGCGTTTTGCTTTCCTCAAAACAGACCCGTGGAGGGCAGAACTCCAGCGGTAATAAAAAAAAAAAGAGCAAAGGAGTCGCCTCATGTCTTGACCGCTCGTAATTAATGGGCTGACAAATCTGTCTTTTGGTGTCAGGCGGTGCTTCGTCAGCGTTTTTCCTTTTTTTCTCGTCCTCTCTGGAAGACAAACAACGGCGAAGATTTTAGTGCCGCGTGCGGTTTATTATAACATCAGGCTTTCACAGCTGCGCGAACCCGCTGACCGCTAGCGATATTTGTCGTCGTACATGTGAGCCGTTGTGTGTCCTCACTGCCTCTAGTTAGTCACGGGGCACATGGCGATGAATGCGGTAGGAAACATGGAGCTGTGACTGACAGAATGAAACGGAGAAACAACCACGCACAGAACTGAAAACAGAAGCAGCGAAGCAAAGAGGAGGCAGAGAAGAAGAAGAACGAAGCAGAGGGACGGGAGAGCAGATATATGCGCGACTGTGCAGCAGAGTGACATTTGAGAGCGCTGCCAACTGGAGGAACTCGTCATAGCCCCACCTGTCTTTATCCATACCAAAACAACTGGGCTACGAAGAACAGATTAGATATCAGCGCAGCCACATCCCGCGTTAAAGACATAAGAAGGGACTCTCTGGGAGAAGTTGTCCCGGAGATTTAGGGGGGCTTATTCCTCAACCGGAGGTCTGGATGATACAATCTCGTTTAATGTAGGCGGAGGTCGTCTTTGGATGAGTCTGACGGGGAATCTGTGCCCAACTGTTCGGTCCAATAGAAACATATTTCCGTTTGAAATAAAGATATTTCAACAGTTTAATTTATCGATAGATCAGCTACAATTTATTTGTTATTCCTATCACGTTACAGTGATTTAAGTCTAGAGTATTATTATAGCGTTTTATATTTATGACATAGTCTCAGTGTCAGTTTTATTGATTATTATTAAAGTTTTAATTCCAGGCTACTTTATGAGTATTTATGTGCTGCAGTCTGCGTAAACACAGTTGATAACGCTTTTATAATAACCGTCATTTGTAAATGGAATAAACGGCACATTAATATTTAATTAAACTTTTAGTTATTTCACTCTTAACACATGATAAAATCCTTTTTTTCGATTGTAAAGATGCAACTGACGTCTATAAACCTTTACAGTTGCTTGATAAATGATTTCTAATATAACAATAAAGCATTTTATTGTTTGTTAAGAGTGAAATAACTGTTATCTGACGCTGTGGGATGTTGAGAACGAGACTCAAACAAATCTACTTTCTTGCCGACTGGACTTTTAATGACGGCAACAACAAAATCAAGCCGGCCGTCAGCAGGTTTATTAATTGGCAGCAGTTTCACGTTTCTAATCCTTCAACAGCTAAATGATGGTCGGTGACATTTGAGAGCTCCAGTTATCACAACACACCGGTCGTTATGATGTGAGGACATTATTGAATAAATAGAAAAAGAGACGCACGGGTTGTTTTCACTGCAGCTGCGATCTGAAAGTGTTGTTTCACCCTCGCTTGTAGTTTTTACACGTGAGGGTGAAAAACAAGAGTGGAAAACGTCTTATTTTATGACGGGTGTGTTTTTTTTTTTTTTTTTCCCCGCAGGGCCTCGTTCTTTCAGATACTGTATGTCTACGTGAGGCAGATATAACTCGGCCCTCGTCTCATCCCCACAAATAAGAGCCGGTTTGTTTTCACAGCAGGCCGCTGTAAGAAACGACAGTGTGATAATAACTCATCGACTGAATCCAATAAAAAGTTAATTTATCTGCTGTTCCCTTTTTTTTTCTTTTTTTTTATTCCAGAGATTAGAATCAGATATAATCCTGCGAGACTTGTAGGACTTGACGTGACTCCAAGTTATGAGACAATGTGGATAAACGTGAACTCCTTCTCCGGGTCTCTGATCTCACTATTGTCCATTTTAAGCAGTCATCTTTCTCCGCTTCAGCTCAGCGTCTCCCACCTCCCCCCTTTTCTATTTTATTCCCCTCTCTCTCTCTGACTCAGTCTTTCCATGCTGGATCCAAAGAAACGTTGCTTTGCAGCTCGTTTGTTGTGGGGAAGCGGCCGAGCTCAACAGTCAGATAGGGATAAAAGTTACGTAGCTGTCACGGGGTTTTAGAGTTTTATAATGACACTCAATCAGCTTTTATTTGAAGCTTCTAATGACGAGGGTGAGAACGAGACGTAAGAATGTGTTTCGGTTACGGTGCGTTAACGGCGAGGAGCTTGACTTGCCGATCGGAGTCCAAGAAGTTAATTAACAAGAATAATGAACGGGTCAAAACAAGTACAGTACAGTGAAGTTCTTCCTTTTCTCTCCACTCTGAAAGGGTAGAAGTTGTTTTTGCAAGCAAGGATGGCCGCCATGTTGAAGAAATGCTGATGTTTGGGGATGTGCGATATGAAGGAATCTCATATTTAGCCCGAATTTGATTATAGACACAATTAAATTAATTGTAGAGCATAATATGAACCGGTTGACGTCACACAGCAAAAAACTTGTCCTCTACTCGCCTGTGGTTCAGTATTTCCAACACAACTGAGTCATACATACACAGAAGTTAGCGCTCGAACTATCCAACTCGCATGTAGGAGGAAAAACAAGCTGGGCCCAAATCACTCCCGTGTTACTCAACAGGTCGTCGGGAGGTCCCTCTGCAGCTGCCCCGAGGCCTCGACTCTCCCGGACAAGTCTGAGGTGAAACACTTTGGCAGTGACTCACTTAGCCAACTGAAGCTTTGTTAAAGGCGAGCCGTCATGAGAAGGCTACCGTATGAAAAATCAGCCGCAACATTTTCCATCGGGGACGGTGGAGGATTGGAGGATTGATACGCCGGCGTGATTAAAGTATCGGCTCGTTCGATCAGTCCCTCGGGTCGCGTCTGTTTCCTTCCCTTAAACGCTGAACTACCTTTTTTTTTTTTTTTTTTTTTTTTTACAGATGTGCTGGAAAAACACTCGTTTTTTTTCCGACAAGCTTCAAAAAGCCACCGTCAAGTTGTCTGAAAACATCAGAACTCTGACTTCACTGAAGCGAAGGAAATAAGCTAAATAATTTCATATTGCTTCAAAGTATTCGAACGCTGGATCCTCTTGTCCGATCATTTCTTTATTTTTTTTTTTTACAACAGAACACAGCGTCTCACACTTGAAACAATAAAACTGATTGATGAGAGAAATAGAGCAGAGCAAGTCTCTCTGGTGTTTCATTATTTTTTCAATAAATGGAATTGGAAATTTACTACCATGGCAAGATCCCAGTTTTGTGGCCATCAATTTCTTGAGGGTTGGGCACAGAAAGTAAGTTTCCATTGTTAAGGAAATGCAAGCCTGAACACACACTCTCTCTCTCACACACACACACACACACACAGTCAGCATTTGAATACATCTTTTATAAGCCCGCTCAGGTCTGTAAGTGCGCACAGGTGTCATAAATAACAGTATAAATATGACAGGCAAAAGAGCGCGGCCCATCTGGTCGGCAGCAGCGGGGAGTCAGGCGGCGGTGTTTTCCTCCAGAACCCAGCCGCTCTCCGAGGCCCTCGACGCCACATTAAAACCTTCCTGGTCCGTCAGAAGGTGCCTCGGGTCGCCTCCGCTGCCACCTCCAACCGTCGGGGCTCAGACGGAGCGAGAGGAAGTGCAGCACCTTTATGGGTCCTATAAGTCCTGCTCTGTTTTTCTTGGAAGTCTACGGTTTCCCCATTAAAGAAAGTGTGCGTGAGGAGGCAAATCCGAGGCGGCTTGATTTGTGTGTTTTCGCCCAGCGGCTGTAAAACTTGAGGCATGTGTGTGTGTGTGTGTCAAATCACTCGAATCTGCCCAATAAAACTTCATTCACTTTTTTTTTTTTTACCTCCGCCTATCTGCCGCTTTGAAGGTGAGCGGATGCGCTCGGTCAGGCTTATAATTTAGCTTTTGAGAGCTAGTGGAAAATATTTCAGGGGAAGCTTGGAGTGTTTAAGGAATTGTTCTAAAAATAGGGTCTCCCCCCCACACACACACACACACACACACCTCCCCTCGCACATCCCACATCGGCTGTAACTCAAGGCCTCGAACCTGCTTCACTCTCTTTAAATAACACTTATTGATTCCTGCTCCCATCTACAGATAGCGTGTGTCGTGCAGAGCTCTGCACCGATATAAGCTAGGTGTAGTTGAGACAAATGCATTCGGCTTCATGCTGTATAAACACGAAAGACAAGATTCAGTAAATTTAACGTTCAATGCTGCATGTTTAGTCAGAGACAGGATGAAGGGTCCAGCTGTTTTGTCCCAGTTCCTTGAGGCCCTGCGGTTGTCATTTCCCATAAAAATTAAATATGACTCAAGAAGTCGTGCTTGCAAAAAAGCCGAACTCCACTTTCCACCCTGTGTGCACTTCTGGGGAAACAGACGGTTTGCAGCCTGCTGTATCTGCACATCATTCTGCAGGAGCGCTCGGTGTCTGGTGTGCTCCGGTCGCCGCTATTTCCACTGCCTGCATTCCTTTTCCATCCTTCCATAAAGCTGTAACATTTTCTGCTCCGCTCCACTTTCACACTCGGCCGTGTAGGCGCGTCATCGATGTGCAGGGTCTCGTGGCACCTTCGCTTCATTACGGAGTTAATTTGAGCCGTTTTTTTATCCCTCGCAGTAGCCGTTTCCCCTTCAAATATCTACATTAATCTGCCATTATGAATCTATAACAAGCAGTTAAGAGGTGACCTAATACCTTGTGAGAGGCAGCTGAGGAGTTACCAGTATCTCTTTGACATTATCCGTTGCAAACACGTGAGAATTACCCCGAGGTTGAGGGCTCTTCGCTGGGCTTTATGCAGCACTTGAATACCGATCTCTGAAACTATTAATCTGATTATAAACTGGTACATGAGTATCCCGCCTGCTCCTGGTTCCTGCCTGCATAAGAACAGTAAGCCCATTGAAACTAGAGAGGGCGGCCGGAGCGAGCCAAGTTCTCAGCCCCGGGTTCTCAGACTTGCACCTTAATCGGTTCACCGATCAGATCCAAATCCCACGTTTTTGCTACTTTGAGGAGATTTGTGCAAAAAAAAAAACTGGGTTGATTACGGGTCGGGTTCTGCTGTCTGACCTGAGATGGGTCAGACGGGCAGCAGAGACAGGACAGGAAGGTAGTTAAAGCTGAGAGGGAGAAGGTGGGAGTCAGGACGGGTGAGAAGTGGTGAGGATATGGGGTCGGGGTAACCTGAGAGGGACGAGGCATTCCTCGCAGGGCAGCTACATCTGCAGACACAATTATCTGCTTCACATAATCTTATCTTTTCACACGGCCGCTGAAGGAGCGCCTACACGTACAGTAGGAGAGAAAACAAGGCCGCGTTGGAAACTTTTTAGAAAGCTTGAGCTGACTTATTTAATCACAGGAGCTGTTTTTTTTTTTTACTTCGTCC
>OMLP01023486.1:28003-38509 GCA_900302685.1 Spondyliosoma cantharus | reverse complement strand
CATTTTAATCCGAAGAGAAAGATCTTCATCGTCTGAGGGACTTTTTATGCCTAAACAAACTAAATAACAAACTGACCTTAAAGACACAATTATTATTATAATTATTATTTAGGATTAAAACACATTTTCATACTGTTTTACTTTGTTTATACGTGGCGGACCCTGCCACCTCTCTAGCTTCAAACAGTGTTCTGGGGATCTTATTTTCCTCCGAGAACAGCTTCTTTATTCAGTCACGGGGAAAATTAATATTGTTAATAATAGTTTGTGTTATTAACTCACTAATATTGAGTTAAAATGTCTTGACCAGGGCTCAGGCATTTCAAATAATGTGTGTCAAATGAAAAACTAGACACTTAACGAGGAAAAGCTCTCAGGCGTCTGCCAAGGAGTCGGCTCACTGAGGAGTTATTTTTAAATATATAACGAAATGTTAAATAAGAGTCTGAGTTTTATCCCCATTCTGGCATGAAGATATAATGCTCTCGGCCTGAATCCTGCAGCGGATTGTCTGGGTTACTTTCTAAATATAAGCTGATTTACAACGTCTTTAGTCTGAAATTATTTCCATCTCGGTTGTTTTGGGAGTTGGGAGAAAAAAAGAAATCCCAGACATCCTAAACACCCGAACGTGTTTGTGTTTCCTCCTGTTTTCTGAATCGGCGCCGCCCAGGTGACCATCGCTGACCTAAACCCTCCTCAGTGTAACTTACCTACTCAGAAGTTCCCAGCAGCCTCAGGGTAAACTCATCTAACCGCATACTGCCATATCTCATTCTAGGGGGTGTTTTTCTCACATCGGAGCGGAGCGATATCAGCTGACACAGCCGAGCGCTCGGCCTCCCACAACTCTCCATCCGACACGCTCGTCCCGGTCTCAGTAACACTCGCGCACTATGTCATATAAGAGGAATCTGCAACGGATCGTCTCACTTTAATATCTGCTTGAAGTGAAACGTTATATTATCGGCGTATCTCGATTCTCTGAAGCGACGGCTCTGAATTTCTGACAAGTGTGATGCAATGAGCTAATGTCCTGTGCCCTCTCCCCGTGTGCTTCCCACCATGCAGGTGTTGCAGTGCTCGTATCCCCTGATATTCCCCTGCAGCTGGGGCTGGACAGCAGGCAGCAGTTCTGCCTGCAGTCGCTGCCCAGTATGGAGCGCCTCCCTCTGCATTACACCGTGTGTGTGGCCCGCGACGTGAAAGCTGCTCACCAGGAAGCCGTGCAGCAGCTCTCCCAGCACAGCAGGGAGCTGCCCAACATGAAAGCACTGTGGTTAGTTCGGTTTTAGATTCACATTAGCAGAGATGAGGAAGGGGGCTGTCGCAACACCAGTAAGTCAACCAGCGGTGTGTCTTTGCGAGCGCCGAGCGAAACTTTGTGGGCGTTTAGGGGGTCGTGAATTAAAAAAACGAATCCAGGTTTTCCTCACGATCCCTCCCGTGTGTCCCACAGGCTGCCCTTCTGGAAGCTGCTCGCCAATGTGGATTCAGGGCAGAAGGTGGAGAGGGAGCTGAGGACCTTCTCCAATCGTCTGAAGAGACACCAGCTGGGGGAGGGAGTCATCAGCCTCAATGAACATTCCACCACCCTCCTCTCCGATATGGTACGTGCTCCTCGCTGCATCTCTTTAAATCTCGGAGGCACAAACCTTGAAAAGAGGGATCGTAGTTTGATGTTGGATGGAAGCAGAGCGAAGGTGGCAGTCACGTAGCTCCAAAAACACGAAAGCTCCAAGTTCATCCTGCTGTGTGGAAAAGAAAAAGAAATTCAATGTAGCTCAAAGATTATAATTACGTAGCGTCCCGTCTGCGACTTCCTGTACAACAGAACATCTGAAACGGCCTCCAAGAAAAATTCAAAGAGCAAAAAACGATAAAGAAATCCACCAAAGTAACATCACATATTTTTGAACAAATGCACAACAAAATCAAAAAGTAGACACTGATTCATATTCCCTTAAAGATCTCCTCCACACATGTGTTAAAGCGGACATAACAAGTATTATTGTCACATAAATCTATAAAATGGCTCCCGTTCCTTGTCCCTCATTAAAAAAGATGCTTCAGATGTTTCCTCCTCTCCTGACGCTTGTACAAGTCTTGGGGAGTCCTGTTACATTTGTGAAACAAGTAGTATAAAACCCTTTGTGGCTCCGGAGGACGCTGCATGTATTCTGATAAATTGCCTCCAGTGAAGTCACTCACTAGGTTAAGTTGCATTGTGGGTAATGTAAGAAACTAGGTATTAAAAAGCAGTCCACTGGACTCAGTTCGAAAACAAATGATCCAGAGATATTGTTTTTTATCCCACACTTTCTCCTTCCTTTTGAGAATGTGATGCCTACATTACCCACAATGCAATTAGCCACTGAGTGACATCACTGGAGGCAGTTTTATCAGATTACACACAACTTCATCTGGAGCCACAAAAGGCTTTATATGACTTTTTTTTATATGAACTCCCCGAGACACTTTTAAAGAGTTAAATTGGTGGAGTTGTCCTTTAAAATCAGATTTTCAACGAGCGCAGAGAAAATTTAAACTTTCATCAGATGTCAAACTCTGCAAATACGTCATTATGCATAAGAAAGAAATCTCTGAGTTTTACAGTTTCATCTACTACCAGGTGTTTTTTGGATCCATCCTCCTCTTCATCCAGCCAGTTCTCGCACCGCGTGGTTGTGGACTCTCATAATCCTCCTCTTCAGCCATCTGGGCTGGAGAGGGTTCATTGGTCAGAGGCTCAGAGCTGGTCAAGGATAGAGATGAAAGAGTTTTCTTAAGTGGATCTCCAGAGTGTTGGAGACAGGCGGGGAAGCGAGGGAGGGGAGGAGGACAGGTTCACAGAAATGTCACAACGCAGAGAAAAAAGAAAAAGATGATTTAAGGGCTTTAACTTCATTTTGAATGGTTTGTTTCCCAGAGTGCAGAACTCACTACCTGCAGGAGTGACGTGTAAATGTGATAAATAACGCTCACCTAATATGTTTCAGGTATTTTAAACTCAGCATTCGGTCCGTAACTAGTGCGGGACAGGTGATATTCCTCTATTCTCTGCATGCTGATGTGATTCTCTCACATTTATCCGGTTACTTTCCTTGAGTGTTATCGGGTGCAGCCAGGAAACAGCACCAGGACCACAGTGAAGTGGATCTAAGTCAATACTTGGTGATCTTCCATTACAAAACAAATATAGCCGAGAGAAGACAAACAGAGATCTCAGGTTGCTCCGAGTGTGGTAACTGCGGGACGGGCGAAAGAATCGAGCGTGTTGAGATTAAGAGGGATTTGAGCCAAGACTAACTCGAGTGGTCGATCCCGACACCAGCTTGAGATGCTGTGATCCGACCCGGACCGGGGCAACAGAAGAGGAGGCAGTTGAGGCATCTTATTATAAACATACACAATGCTTACAGTACGCTCCCATCGCGGGTTCAGACGGTGTGAAAGGATAAAAGGAGGAGGAGGGAGGGAGGGGCAGATGGAAAGAATAACACGTCAGGTGATGGATGCCGTTTGGCGAACAAGATTTCAGAAGTTTTCTGGTGCATCAAAGATATTAAACACCAGCGCCGTTGGCTCCAAATTACCCAGCTCCCCTTCTACAAGTACCATAAAGAATCAGCCAGGCGTACAGTGCCGCATGGAAACATCGTGGAGCTTGAAGTTGTCGGTGAACGGCTCTACAGAAGTGCGACTGGCAACAATGAACCGCTGTCAAAACGTCTCTTTCACTCCAGTTTTACAAGAATTTCTAAAATTACTTTTTCTTCCAGTTTCCAAATTAGTTTGGCTGCCGTCGGAAAAATCTGGGTTAAAAATGACTAGACTGTACGTTCTGGACCTCTTTGTGTCTGGTTTTGGCTTTTTGACTGTTAGTTGGATTTATGTTCAAATTCAAGGGACAGTAGAGAGACACTGTAGAGTGCATACCTCTGCCAAGGCCCTAAAGTCTCCTGTAATAAAATATACTTAAAGGTCCAATATGTAAGATAGTTAAGCAAGTAAAGAGACTTTGGGTTGGTAGGTCAGTCCGGACACCAACCCAACACGTCAGTATTTGACGAGTTGGAAATGAGTCGATCAACTATCTTGCAGATTGGATTCTTATCAGGATCTGCATCAAACTGCATCGATTTGATATCTTTAATCAACATCCACGCATCCTTCCCTGAAGGAATCAACCAAACTATTTCCTATCTCCTAAATCCCTATGTTAAAGAAAAAGATCTTTATCCGAGTTCTGTTCAGTAGTTTTTCTGTAATCCTGCCGACCAACCAACCAACCAACCAACAGACAGGGTTGAAAACATAACGTCTTTGTCAGATGCAAAAGGAAAAGATCACGACACAATAACATTCTTCCACATTACATAATGTGTCCTAATCCACCCTTTCTTTCCCACAGCAGGTTCACCTCCAGAGGTCGATCTTTGTATTCTTTAAAGGTTTTGTTCCCAACGTTACGTAACCTGAAATCTCTGCCTGACTTTACCGTGTAAATTCCAAAAGGATTATGATGTATGTTAGCGGTTCTGACAGAAGGTCACGCACGTCTGTCGACTGGAGAGATCAGTGTGTCCAAACATAAACATTTGAACTTACCCGTGAGTGCATCGTGTTGTTAGGTGAGGCTGAGACGAGGGGTGTTCAGTTGGTTGCAATCTAGGACCTCACTTGCTGCTTAGTCCTTCACACTGGAGCTTTGTAATTGATGCATGTGTTGACTCTCTACAGGACCATGACTACCTCTACAGCAGGAGAAGGGGGATGTCCAAGAGACTGACCAGGGACCTCCCGCTTGTCAAGCTTCTTAACATTTCCATCACCCTGTCCCCTTTCCTGGGCGTGGGCACCACGCAGTTCCACACCTCCCTCATGGACGGCACTGAGACCTACTGGCTCAGTCTCCCCTCAGCCCCTCAGGGACAGCTGGTGAGACTTCAGCGCCGTGCCGCGTTCACTTGTACTCGAGGTCTCTTTGATTTCACCCTGGTTGTTGTCGTGCTTCACTTCCTCTACGTTGTTACGGGTCCAGTCACCAGAAACATACCCCGTGTCTAAAAAACACTGAACTTTCCGCGACTTATGAGAACACGTCACTCTTTCTAAAAAAGAAACCAGACACAGAAGTTTTTTTCCATCTGCCTTGCAGCCTGTTCTCCATTCACTTGTTGCGGTTTGATAAAAAGCAGAGCAATATGAACACGGCTTGATCCAGAAACTCTTAGGGCTCCATGATTCATTCACTGAATAACCAAAATAGAAAATGATAGTAGTGTAAAATGAACCCTGTCCTTCAGATCCCTGTGATGAGTCAGTGGCGAGGCATGTTCTGTGTAAAGCTGAACATCACCAACCCGGGAGCGGTGAGCTGGTTCCTGGACAGAGTGGGATCCCTGCAGGCCCATTTGGGGATGGAGTACGTCATGCTGGAGGGCGGCGAAGGGAATCTGTTTGAGGAGCAAGGCCTGCGGTCGCCCCACGCTCTCTCCGGAGACAAGTACATCGGCATGCTGGCCGACCTGGCCACGAGGATAGGAGACTCCACCATCGTGACGGCGGGGACACGGTAAACTCAAACATCTCGTCTCAATCAGAAGCAATTTTACCCAACACCAAGAGTGGGATTACGCTTATTATGACCCTATTTGTGTCTCAGGTCGAGCCACAAGCCTCTGTTTGTGAGGATGACCCCCTTGCAGTCCGACTGGAGCCCGATGGGCCTGAAGGGCATCATTCCCTCCCTGCTGCACCACACTCTGCTGGGATACAACTTCCTCATTCCTGATGCAGTAGGTAATACCACAGCCGATGGGTCACTTTTCTCACCTCTAATAGTGCTTCACAATACTTCATATGCACACTTGATCTGTGTTCCTGTAATATTTCATATTCCTGTGTGATATTCCTCTCATGAAACGTGGGTGACTTGTCACATTTACGATCGCATACGGAGAAAAAGAAACTATTAAATCATTTTCACAATCGTATTTACAGACCTTCATGCCTACAGCAAAATGTACCGTACAGCAGAATGAATCATTACTGTTCAATCTTTTGGGATTTCGGTTCAAAGCGATATGACCCAAATACATGCAAATAAAAAGATGTCAAACTTTTGATGATCTCAACACCAGAGTTCATGGAAAATTGGCAGTATCGAATCGTCTTGAGGCCCGGGACACACATTAGGGTTTGTTGAGCTGATTATGAATACGATTTGCATGTGGCGACAGACGGCTCCAAGTTGGACCGGGTCCATTCCACTCTGGGTCAGTCGGTGATTACAGTTGTCGGATAAAATCACGTCTTCAGAGTCAGACGCTGCAAGTTGTTCTTCAAGAGTTTTGATGTTTGCGTCAGACCTTGGCGACCACTGACATGCACCGGTTACTAAACAGCTTCACCTGAAGTTGACGTGAATCACCTCCGGTTCCCTCTTGCCTTTTCAAAGCAACCTGCGATGCAATTGGTGCGAGTAGAGCGAGTTGCTGGTTGTTGTATGAGTGCGACGAGTGGCACCTTCACAGGATTTGCAGGGTTGTCTCCTGCCTGAACACGTTATCAACGACCAGAAATCAATGTGTTGAGTGTATTAACTTGTTCGTAAAGTTTGTGCATCTCCCTGACTGTCTTCTTCGTCTCTCTTTTCCTCCAGGTGGCTCTTTATCGGGAGACCTGGTCACAGATGAGGAGTTGTTCATCCGTTGGATGGAGATTACAGCCTTCCTCCCTGTTATCAGCTTCCACACACCGCCCTGGGTTTGCGGCGAGGACCGGGTTAGTACACATCCAGAATCTGACTCAGAAACACACAAAACAGTCACGTAGCCACAGTAACTACTTCCTCTTTTTGGCCCACCCTACATTCCCAGGCCGAGGCAGCTGTCATTACATCTGTGCGATCCACATTAGATGTAATTACAACGGCAACAAGATTCTTTCCGGGCCTGATAACAAGATTTTCACTCGCGAATATTTAAAGTGAAGAGATCAGGTGTAGTGATGCGTGAGCGCTGCCAATTAGACGTTGTCAAAGGGAGTGGGAGATTATCCCGCCTTCTGGTTTATGAAAAGAGGCGTGAGAGGGAGAGTTTATTGACCCAGCCGCCTCTCTGAGAAAGTTCCCACCAGTCTGTCCGAAGAGAAGTAGTCTATCAAAACTCACGACTTGGCTCTCCACCCAGCGGGAGAGGCGGGACAACCTGTTCCTCTCCGCTGGAAATCAGGAATGTACCGCTCACCGTACGCGTCAGGAAAATAAAGCCTACAGTCTCGGAGAGCTCGGTGACAGATATCGATACTCTTCGCGGACAGAAAAGCACTTGCCGCTTCTCCGGAGGGCGAGGCTGTTTTCTCCCCGCTGTCCTTCCTCCCTTTCCTTCTTCGGCCCTCTCCCCGACATCACCTGTGGTTAGGACTCCATCTGTTCTGAATTACAATCCTTTCCTCGAGATTTACGGCCCACTCTCGAGAGCCACTTCAGCAGGAATGATAATGAATTTGAGGACAAGTCTTGGAAAAATACTTTATTGTGGCAATTAAGATTTCCATGAGTAATTGACAAGTGTGACAGAGTGGGAGCGATCCACCGCTTTCCACTGGGAAGAGCACCGGGGCCTGCAGAATATATCGGTTGTGACTTGTGTTGCGTGACAAAGATAAAAATAGGCCTTTTGGACAGCTAGATGTTTGACAGCAGCAGCAATGTTTTCCATTTTGGTCTCTCGCATGGCCTTCAACTTATAAACTGGGTTAAAGTGAGACTGAGGAAATTTGAGAGGAGAATGTGCCGCTGCATTACACATGATGAATGACTCTTTTTTTTTATTTTATTTTACTGTAGTTTAAATGTGGCACACCTTTTTTTTTTTTTCCTTTTTCCAGGATGTGTGATACTCCAGTCAGTCACAGACAGGTCACAGCAGCAGCAGCCACACTGGAAATCGAATAGCAATAAAAACCGCAAACCCACACACATGCCTGGCTTCTCAATTAGAGATGGATCCACTCAAACCCGGGGCTGCGACTTCAAGCTCATTCCTACAAATGTTCCCAATCCCAACTCGTAAAAATACATTTTTTATAGATGCGGTCAAGCTTTTGTTTTTGTCATGGGACACTGAAGAGGATGTGACCCCTTCCAGGAATGCTGAAGTCGTTTTGGCCAGAGGGGAGACAGGAGAAAAGACTTGGACACTGCTGAAAAACCACCGAGTCAACAATGAGCCGCTCTTAGGTTCTGACTGCATCTCGGTGCAGAGATGGCACAAATGTCTTTCGCAGACCTCAGTGTCAGTATTATTCTTGTCTAGAAATCCTCGTGGCAGATGAATTAGTTAAGGAAATGGCTTTTTTTTTGATGGGTTCAGTTTCTCAATTCGTCTAGGTTTCCTGGCCGGACATTAAATTGACTCCTTAATAAGCTAACTTTTAATATAATGTCAAGATCGTCTGGTCCATGGAAAAAAAAAAACTATGAAAATACAGCATTATACAGAAATTAGGGGACTGAGGACAGGCTTCACCTGAGAGCTAGTTCCCAGTTGTCCGTTTGCCTCCAAGCTCACCGATTATTTTATTGATTGCATGTTTTCCAGACAGTTGCGCATTGCATTTCGTCGAGCTCATGCGTCTCTGCTGCTGGAAACAAGCACCTTGACGAGCCAATTCCAAGAAGAAAGCTTTTTTTGGGAAAGGGCAGGCAAAAATTCTTGCCAGGTGATTGAACCCCAGGCTAACTTGGTTCAACAGTAGGAGAGCGCAACCACCAGCAGAGCCAGATGGCAAATCAAATTCTTGCCAAAGTCAGTCGGGACGAGGGCGAAAACATCTTTAGATGTTGAGAAAAGCCTTTGATTCTATTCTCTGTGCTACTTTTAATTAAATAAACTCGAGTTCTGATGTAACTGATGCTACAGTAACCTCAACAGTCGCTTCTATCGTTGGTCGACACCAAGGATGTTACTTTAATCTGGACACAGTGTTGGAGGTGGAGCCCCATTCAAAATAATAACCGACTAATAATAATACCCAGATCTTCAAGATTATGCGGCCCGTAGATCGTGCACACTCAAGACTCCACCGACCGAGCCGGCTAACTTCTGGTTAAGCTTTAGATGGGGATAAAATAATTGTTTTCATGATGACAAATTCTGTTTGAAGGAAAGCCTTGTGGATGAAACAGGTTGACAGAAGACTTTTGGACAGATGGTACGACGTGTTTGGAAATGGTGCTTCTAGACTTTCCAAATTTAATTGGACCGGATTGGCTCAAATTATGACAGTGAAACAAGTCATTTTGTCATGGCAAAAGAAAGCGTATCCATGATGTTGTGAATCCAGCTGCCTGGCAAAATCCGGCGTCACGGTGGACAGAAAGGGACGTTCCTAAGTGTGGTTTAATTTCTCGACAAGAGTGCGACTTGTAATGTCTTCAGATGATAATGTCACGTAAACACCAATAATATCATGAAACATGGGCTTAAAATTTAAATGAGTGCCACCGCTTCCAAGATGAGACAAGCTCTGCACTTTCTTCCACACAGAAAATCGCTCAGGAGTCAAGAATTGGATCTTTAATTATTCTCTGATGTTTGTATCTTCTTCTCTCTTTTGATGGCCCGTAGGTTTTAAACCTGACTCGGACCTACATAGCAAAGCACCAGAGGGATGTGGTCCCATTGATAGAGAAGTATGCAGAGGAGTGGCGGATGACGGGAAACCCCATCTACCGGCCGATGTGGTGGCTCAGTCCCAGCGACCCCATGACCTTCACCATCGATGACCAGTTCCTCATCGGAGACGAGGTGACTTAATGATGTTCTGATGTGAAGGGATCGAGTATCCCCCCTTCTGTCCACATCCGATATACTTGGCATCCGATAAGCGCATGAATCAACCCGCAGGCTGTAACCCGATGTCTTGCTAATTGAGAGTGACATCTGAATTTTCTTTGACCGAACTTACGTGTGTTTTCCAGGTCCTGGTGGCGCCGGTGGTGGAGAAGGGGGCGGTGCAGAGGGATGTTTATTTACCTGACGGAGGCTTCCAGTGGCAGGACAGCCAGAACGCGCAGGTGTTCGACGGGGGCACGTTCCTACAGGACTACCCCGTGCCCTTGGAGGCGGTGGCCGTTTTCTTACGGAGAAGCTGAGTCACGTGACCGATCACACCGAGTCACCTGACTGATCCTGTTACTGTTTTGAATCAAATTCTCTTTTTTTTTTTTTTAAATACTCGTGCTGTTCTCAACTTGCACTTTTCCACTAAAGACCATTGACCCGGTCTCGAGGCTCGGCCTTGAGATGACATGTAGAAAGATTTTTTTTTATACTTGCACTTTACAGTTCAAAATGATTTGACTTCTTTTTTTTTCTCTTTGTGACATTTTTCTTTTCTTCCTTTTTTAAAAATGTTAATTGGTTTTACCTCTCGGCTGATTTGTTTCCGGACTTTTTGATCTGTTCTTCTTCTTTTTTTTTTTTTTTTTTTTTT
>OMLP01023486.1:0-27759 GCA_900302685.1 Spondyliosoma cantharus | reverse complement strand
TAAATACTCGTGCTGTTCTCAACTTGCACTTTTCCACTAAAGACCATTGACCCGGTCTCGAGGCTCGGCCTTGAGATGACATGTAGAAAGATTTTTTTTTATACTTGCACTTTACAGTTCAAAATGTCTTTATGTTTTTTTTTTCTTTTTTTAGCTGCTGCTGGCTCTCTTGATAAGGAGGAACAAAGCAAGCCTCTCGTTTGCTTAAAACAAAAAGAATCTGAATCTCTCAAGAAGACCAAATGAAGATATCGAAGGACAAAGGAAAAATGTTTGAAAAGGTTTTTTTTTTTTTTTTTAGCTCACAGAAAGCTTCGTACCGAGACCGACGCACTGCGGTACCGTATGTCTTGCTCACTCATCGGAAAGGCTTTTACTTGAACTTATCAGGCCAACGGGCCGACGTTTTATGAATGTACCTCAAGTTATGGTTTTTCACTACTTCACAGAGTCATCAGACACGACAACCTATCACCCCTTAGCACTTATTCTCAGTGGTTTAACCTAATTTATCGATTTACCACTCTGTTGGACACGTCTGAATGTCCCTTAGTACTGTAGGCCTGATGAACATGAGGCCGTGCCGCTGTAATGTAACGACACACGGCTTTATATGATGTCACCTTCTTACTAACCTGCTGTAGTAACAGCTTTTAAAATGGGCTGCTCGTTTTTTATTTTATTTTTTTTTTGTCTGATGTTGTGTTGATGTGCCATTTCATCTTCATGGGTGCCAAATTAAGTTTGATCGAAAGCTTCGTGGATGAAACAGGTTGACGGAAGATTTTTGGATCGATGGTGCGACGTGTTTGGAAATACACCGACTCGCTTTTTCGCAGAGTTAAGTGAGAAGACTGACGCAGCTCTCGATGTCTGCACGGTGAAATATCAACCCACTGCGAGCAGCACGTTAGCTGGCATGATCTCGTTTGATCTGCGTACCAGCAACTCTAAATATCACAAATTCTTAAATTACATCTTGATTGTTTAATCTGTGCAAAACTAAAGTGTGAAACTGATGATAATGTCGACGGCTAAGCTAACGTCTCCTGGCTGTAGGCTCCGTATTTACCGTACGTGTATGCGAGTTGTATTCATCAACTTATCTAATTCTTGGCAAAAAAGAGACTACGTATATTTTTCAAAATGACTATTCTGCTAATAGGACGACGTGGGAGGAAAGAGGGCTACAGAACCCAGAAATCATGAATACGACATAAGCTAGCCTTCGTAAATGTCCGTAGCAACCATCTTGGATTTATTGACCTGACCTGACATTTAAAGTCCTGGAGGAGCCGTGGCCACGTGACGTAAACCCTGACGAGTTATTAACGTTTTGACTCCGACTGTCCTTGTAGTCACATCCACTTCCATTGCTTTGCTTTAGCTCAGTAGCGTTAGGCTACGTATATAGGAGATTTTTTTTGTATTTTTATTTGGCTTGAACCCTGATATGCTTTAAGCAAATGATGTGTAAATGAGATAACTGATTTTTCTCTTTGTGATTATACTCATAAAACTAGCCCTGTACACCACCTTTTTGCACCATGATGCATCGCTCTGTGTGCAGCTTAGTTAGCCTTGATTTGTTCTTCACGAGACGATCTTAAAACCGGGCCGGCAGTGACGATACAGACTCTGACAACCTTAGTACTGAACGCTTTACTACTAAATCGATTGTGTAACTTTGATCTCTCAAGTTTACTGTATCAGCTCAAACACTCAGGTCTACCGAAGCTTATCAGATCACCAAATGTCTTAGTGCAACGCAGTAATGTTGTGAACACATCGACGTCTTAATCTCTCCCAGAGCCGAATGTACAATGGACAAACTGTGATTTTCCCAACCGAGCCCTTCGTACGGGGGAGCTCTTCCTAGCTCCCGTTCTTCTAATGCTTTTTAAGGAATGCTGTGGTATGTATGTGTTATTCCGTCCCTCTACAGACTGAGCGAACCACGTGCCTTTAATGTGCCACTCTTAAATCTGGACGACGCGACGTTGTCTGGATTATTGCAGTATCAGCAATGTACATATTACGATGACTGTGCCATTACAAGTGTTTTTTTTCTCTTCTGTAAATCAGAGAACTTAGAACGACAAAGTTACAATAAAGTTTACATTTTCTTACTTCACTTCTTTGAGTTATTAAAGTGTTTTTTTTTTGGATGCTTCGGGTTTGCTTCGGGCTAACGTTAGCATTCGACCACATTCTGGCGTTACGCTACCGATAGCTACGATACGATGAGGAAATATCGACACACGTCTTGGAAGTTATCAGTTATCAAATGTGTTGTTTTACCTTGAAATATTTCCAAATGTGCCTCCGGATTTTCACTTTTCATCGTCTCTGCAGTTGCTGATCAATTGGGAAGTTGTTTAATAAAGTTTACATGACTTGATGACGTTCCCAACGTATCCCAACGTTCAAGTTTCCCGCCCTGAGCGTGCAACGATGGAGGAAAATGGCCGCCGTGTGATTTAGACTAAGGTCTAAATGTTTAAAAGGAATATATGAAGATTTGATCGTGTAATTAAGTGTGGTAATGATACTCATGGTATTTGTTCCGTGCGTGTCCGTGTCACGCCTGCACATGTTCGTGCTCCCGTGCGAGTGTATACGAGTGTGTATCATTAACACTCCTCGCTTCTTCCTTCTTCCTCACGTCAAGTAAAGTCTACATCTATATATCCGCGAGCAATGCTGACGACTAACATCTCCACTAATTCCATTTAAACCTAATAAAACTTATTTATAGCTCCGGCGAGCATGCGGTGGGAGAGGTTTCCCAGGGGAATCACATTCAGCTCAACCTCAGCTGAGCTTCTCCTCCTTACCTCCTCCTTGCCCGCTGCCCCTTGGCTGAGCTCCACCGTGGGGCCCCCGGACCCGGCTCCTTTAGCGCAAGTTAAGACAGGTGCAGCCGGCCGCAGACATGCACGGAGCCTCCAGCGCCAAACGAAACGCCGAGCCCGCCCTCTCCTTCGCGTCCTCGCCCCAATCGCTTAGATTCATACGGCAAAATAAAAATCTGGGTGCAGTTCTCAGCCAGATTAAAATTCACAAGACATTCTCAGCGAGGCCCGATGGTTTTGTGAGGTGATGGAGTTACAGCGACGGAGGCTGGAGAGGACGGAGGAGGTTAGAGAGCTAAACCACGAAACTTTAAGTGACCGTCATCATTTCTGTGGTTGTTTTTTTTTTTTTCACTGGATGGACGTCGACGAAGTTTAATTCAATACTTTGTTATTTCCAGAATTCAACATAAACATAATTTCCCCCAAATCTGCTCATGAGATCGATCCTTTATTCTGAAAGGCGAAGCTCCCTCTGTGAGGTCCCACTTTGACGGGAAATCGCCGCACAATAACTCGATTCCTTCCAGAAATGCTGCGGTCAAAGACATCCACCCTTAAACTAACATTTAGCAGCAGGACAGAGCGGTCCAATTATTTTTTTCCCCCCCCATTCACTAAATCAAATGTGTAACATTCAACCCAATTAGTTTCGGGGGCATTAGGGAGCCTTATGTAAGTGGCCCGGCAGCGCAGGAAAAACAAATTGTCCTGCCAAAACCCGAATCAAGAAAGACACGAATGATCTGCATACGGTAGCTGTGATGACGACAGTGTTAACAGCTACCGGTGATTACCACCGGGACAAAATGGGAACATCCCCGCTCCGGCGTGAATGATCAGCTTATAAAACAGGATAGGCGACGTTGGCTCTCTCCCTCCCCCTTCCTCCCCCTCTTGTCTTTGAGGGTGCTGTGGAGCAAGTGGCACATGAATTAAACTGGTGACAAGCAGAGGCCGCAGATCTCTCCCAAAGTCTACTTTTAGAAAGTGCAAGTCAAGGTTTTAGGTTTCAGCGTCTAGCTCTTCAGTGAATGGGTTTTCCAGCTTGCCAATTAGGCGTACAATCTAAAGGCTTGTTGTCCAGAAGCCAGCCGGCTGAAGTCTTTTTGGTTAAAGCCGTATGGATTTCTCATAGCTTGCCTGCACGTCTCTGGGTTTTTTTTGAGTATTTGAATAAAGAAGATACTGCGGTTCTCCTTGGAGATAAAACTGTCTGAATGCACAAGAGCCAAGAAACACTTCATGATTTCTGATAAAAGACATTAAAAATATAGATAAACAAAGGTCTGGCTTTGAAAGTGATTCTTTTCCCCCTTATGGAGCCACATTGCAGGTTCCCAGAGAAGACGAGGAGAAAGCAGACCTCAGGAATGCAGTCTTGAAATGTTAGCCTGCTATCGGAAGCCCGGGGAAGGGTGAAATCGGGGCGGGTGTACCATTGTGGAGGTGTGTGTGTGTGTGAGGAAGAAGGCGGCTGTGCACAAGTGGTGAGCAGCAGCGAGAGGGAAGCTGTCACATGTAATCACTTCCTGCCCATGCCCTCCTCGGGAATCTGTCGCCTCACGATGCCTTTAAGCGTCTTCCGTTTAATTCAAGTTAATAGGTGAATGTACCCGGAGCGGTCCCAGCGGAGGGGACTTATTAATACCCTCAAAGATGGAACTGGCTCCCGGGGTGGCATCCACTTGAGCCCGACCACCTGGCCAGATGGCAGGCAGCAGCTTCCCCTTTGATTAAGTAAACACTGAGCTAAGGAAGGAAAGATCTCATTTTCACACCAGCCCAGTTTCAGGAGGTTTACAGATTGTCGGAGCTAAGAAAAACCTGCCCATGTGAGAGCTGAGCACCAAACGTAACCACCAAACCGAACCACATGACGCGACCTTTGTGCGAAGCAGAACATCGGTCAGAAAAATAATAAATAATACGATACAAATCTCCATTTATGTGCGTTTGTGTCAGGTGAAATGGTTTACGATCCATTAATATGTGTTCTTTTTCATAATCTGAGCACGACAGGCAGAATATTTCAATTCAAGCATATTCCTGACCTTGAAAACACAACTGATACTATACTTTCAAGATTTCGTATGAACCCTGACAATGAAGCTCACGTGTTTGGCTTTCAGACAAATGTTGGTTCATGACAAGATGCTTGACTTTTCTGCTGAGTGCTTGTTTTGGGACGTTAACAGGCTTTTTATGTTCGCTGTTCTCAGCTTGTCTTTGTCTAATCAACAAACTAAATCCAAATATATTCTGGAAAACAGCAAATCTTCACATTTAAGAAGCCAAAGCCAGAAAAATAATGTCATTTCTGCTTGAAAAAAGGTGCAAATATTAGTTTTCTGTCAGTGAACTCATCTATTAATTGACTAATCTTTTCATATTTATCCAACATTTGATCGTCCTGGTGTTAAAAGTCACCCACAGCATTTAAAGATTTGGAAGTAAAAGATGACATACTCGTATGTGATACAGCTGTCTGACATTCACTTTATTGTTAAAACTGGTTTTGGTATATCAGCTGCTTGTCTTTTTACACATCTTTAAATTAAAGGCAAAGATATACAGCTTCATCCTCAAACACCATGCAGCAGTGTAAACATGAGGTCTACCGTGATAAAATGGTCATAGAACTACAACTTACTGGCAAAGTCTGTCACAACAGTGCTGTCATGTCCAAAAGAAAACGTTTTAAATAAAATAAAATTTTAGCCTTTTGTCAGTTTCACTTCTTGAATAAGCAAACCTTAACTAGTGTGCATCAATCGCTGCATTCAGCTGGTAAAAATGCATTTTTGTTTTATGAAGAGGTGAAAACATGGAAAAAAATAAATAATATGAACTGACGACATATACATAATAACAGAAATGCTTTCCTACACATGACGGCCCTTTCCTAAACATTAATCCAAGCGATAAAAATAGTTTCCTACTGTACCGGAGAGACATTAACAACCTGTTAAGCGATTCTGCACCTCATCGACAACTGCAACATGCTGAAGCTAGCAACTTGACAAGTTTGCTCATGAACTTTTTTTTACAATTCATCTTGATCTGACAAAAAAAGGCTACCAAGGCAGTCAGGTATTGGTTAGCTAGAACTAAAAATGGACAGTAATGGAGTGCACGACAAGAGTTCAATTACAGTTTACCCACTCTTTTAAAAAAAGAAAAGAAAAACAAGTCAATGTCAGTCAAACACAAGTGAGGTTCACCCCAGACACACACCGTGTCCTGCCGATCGCTGACTTCCACAGCAAACTTCATGTTATCCTACCCGCCATGCTCACCGGGGTCACGTGGCGTCGTACTGCAACTCAGTTTCTTCTACTGTTGCACATGCACACGCCAACATAAGCACTCGTCTTCCAACGCTGCAGCCAGCACTCTCTCCGTTACCATGTTAGTAAAACCTGAGTATGAAAACGATAAAAACACACACACAAATGTGATCTGCCCTCGTCGCCGCCTCTTGAAATCATGGCAGATGAAATGAAACAAACACACCGGCTGTGCACTTCAGTCCGAAAGGCAATGAAGGATCTATTGATTAGACGGTGGCAGCGGCGCCCTGTCTCCAGTGTTGGTATCCAGAATCACACTGACAGAGACCCACTTTCCAAAGATGAATATTTGTAATTCTTGTAATAACATATTACCTGTTTTACTCCTTCAGGCCACCAGTGAATCACACCCAGTGGTAGTTTAAATAATGAGTCACATGAGGCTCCAGTTCAGACATCAAGCAACATGCAATTCGTAAATGATATTTAACATCGAGTTTGCTGCTTCGGCCACTTAAACATGACTCAGGTTCTGCGATGAAGAAGATCAGGAAAAACCTAAAAACAATAAGGATTTTCTACAGTGGAACAAAAACTAGTAAAATATTGCACCATCTCTCAACTTCAAACATGACACAAATATTGGATGATGCTACTGAACGATCCTTCAGCAGAAATGCCTCTGGCTGTGGTTAACCGGACTTGATCTCACGACTACAGCGGCTCTAATTTCTCCTCCCTTTCTGCCCTTTTTACATTAGTGGGTCACTAAGGCACCGGTGCATACAGTCCTGTGAATAAAAACTTTGATCTGTGCACTACCTGTAGCCAATACCACCTGAATCTCACCTTGCCTATATATACAGTACACATAAACGCTTCGCACACATATTGACAGCAACTGTAAGTGCTGGATTACCACGACCTGGATGACTGAGAACCTTCGTCAACATATTGACAGCAATGTTTTTCCAAATAATCTCTCAATCATCCTTATTTCTGGAATATCAATTAACTTAAAAAATAACCCCAAACCCAACATTTTGATTCTGTACAAGCTTCAGGAAGAATATATGTTTTGCAAAACACAACTTCTTGTGTTGATTCCACCCGTGGAGAGGACAATCACTTGGTTTTCTTGTCGAGCTGGAAGAGATCCAGTATGTCCAGCATGGCCTGTCTAATGTTGGTGCCAAAACGGTGGGAGTCCTGGAATAAAGCAAAAAAAAGTGGTCAAAAGTCTGCTCATTAGGGGATGGACATAAATAACCTAGATTGTCTGTAAAAACTCGTCAACTTACAGTTTCTGGGCTTGAGTGTTTGCTGGAGATGTGGAAGTTGATGAGGTTCTCACCAACAATGATGTAAGAGACACCATAACCATCATCAGCCACCTTGAGAAAGAAGACGACAGACAAATCAGATTTATTTTCAAACTACATTTTCAAAATTTGTGAATTTGCATCATGAGTTATTATTACACAATTAAAGATGTACAAACGCAAGAAGAAGAAGAAGAAGAAGAAGAAGAAGAAGAAGAAGAAGAACACTGCACAACCGCCTCCTCTTGATCGTTAAAAATCATTGTTTAAGCTGATCAGGATAACTTACCGGACCAAATCCTCCTCCAGAGGACACGTACTCAGGGTGTTTGACCAGGTCAAACAGCTCAAGCTGCTGCAGAGGAGTCTGACTTGTGGACAGCCTCCACGGCTCAGACAAGACCTAAACATAAAAGGTAACAGCCAGTATTATTAGATACTCGGTGAAAAGTTACTGGGGGAAGGAGAGACAGTTCTGCTCATGCACTTTTTGTTGTTCATTAGGGGGGAATAAACTTTCAGAGCAGAAATCCCAACAAGCTGTAACACCTCCTCATACCTCCTTGAGGAAGGCTGAGTCCTCTCCCAGGTATTTGGACACCACATAGAGACAGAAGAGATGCCGATCGATACCCTGTCCTGTCATTGCCAGGCGGTACATATTCTGATGCTTTTCTGCTGCCTGTTTGAGCAACTTGAGACGCTCTTCCGTCTGAGTGGACAGAGAGAGAGAGAGAAACAACCGAAACATGACATAGTGTCATTAAGAGTAGCACTGTAATCAGAGGTGCGGTGCGTTGCTGTTGTTAAGCCCTTACTGTCTCATCTCTGATCATGGAACGAACAAAGGCACAAGTCTCCATGGTGCAGGAGCGCACGGTTTCTGTTCGGCCCTCACGGAACAAACGTGTCATGGAGGCTTCGTATGTCAGGCAGAACTTCCCTTTGTCCTGATGAGAGACAGGATGGATCAGCATCAACAAAGAGTCACCACAGGAAGTTCTGTTATAATTGTTAATGACTCACAGCAGATTTTTGACATGTTGCGAATGAAGATCAGAAATCTAAACTTTGTATATTCAGATAAACTGCAACGTGAACACAGAAAATACAGCCTTTAACTAAAGCTGAACAATGTTTTGATGAAATCATTCATCAACAGTCTTCAACGTGTGTTGGCTGGCAAGCTGTGACTGCCCTCTGCTGGAATTTAAGAGGAGTGTAACTTGACTGTATCAATTATTATAATTATAAGTAGAGCGTGCATCGGAAATGACATGGCAAACAAATAAATGCTTCTAAGACTTGTTAAGTCATAACATTTTGTTGAGAAACCAGAGAGATGTTGGTACTCACCCTGTAGTGGGCCAGCTGCAGGGCGATCTGGATGAAGGCATCAGGACTAGTGCGGCACTTCTTAATCAGACCCTTGCCAAAGTCATTGAAGGGGAAAATGTGGGAGTCCACATCGTCAGCCAGCGGCTCAGCGACTTTCAGAGAGTTGTGGATGACTTCCTGGCACTAAAAGAACAAACGGAGACATTATAGACTGAACTGACGACGGCATATTTCATATTCAATATTTTGACAGCAGTCTTATTAAGGAAAGCTCTGGTTAATAAAATGCTTATTAGTGGCAGTTACTGTACTGTCACATTTAAATATCCAACATCCCTTTCTCTACATCTTTGATTTTAGGAAACAATAACACTGGTGCACGTAGTTCAAGCTACCAGCAGAGGGAGGCCAATTCCTGAATATCACCCCCAGTGTACAAGACCTTGCAGTGGTCTAATGCTGCCAGTATGAGCCTGAAGAATTGCTGATCAGATGGTTAAACAGCTCTGCAAAACCCCTCACACCACACCTGTCCTACGTCAGAATTTGGGGGCATGTAGTCAATTTCTACAACTTCTTTTCAAAACTTCAAGCAGTGATTGGCCTCTGAGCTGACGAGGTACACTGAGTTTAAACTTCTTTCTCTAACTCTCTGTTTGCATTATTTACCCAATCAACACTATAACTGTCTTCCAGTTATCACCATAAACAATGACTGCGTCTCCCCTCTTTATGATGGACAACATGTATTACAAACCGGCTGTTTCTGAAGCACAACACAGCCCTCACCTCAGCAGGGATGTCCCACTGCAGCCTCTGAGGTCCTGGCAGGTTGGGGTGGGGCTCCCCACGGCAGTGACCTTCCTCACTATATCCCAGTTTAATAGGGTCCATGGACAGCACATGCTGTAACAAAACAAAGTATTAACATGACATTTCTTCAGTGCTATTGTCTTAGTTCCTACTGCTGAGATAGTTAAATGTATTCCTTAAAAAAAAAAAAAAAGGGAAATATCCAAAAGATAAATTCATAATTAAAATCTGCTTTCATGCACAAACTTCATTACACAGAAACTACAGACGTACCTCCCACAGATGCCCGATGATTGGAGCATCTGCCCAGGAATGCTCTGCGTTCAGTCCCATTGTACCGTTCTTGAAAACTATGAGGTTAAAGGATTTGTCGAACCACCTGCATGAAAACAAAGAATAAACACCTTCAGTCAATGTATGAAATTAACTTGCGACGCCTGTCATCATCTGAAACAAAATATATATATGTTATCTGTCCCACCTGTCGTAGCACTTTCCGTGAAGCAGTGACTTTGCATAACTGTCGAGGGACTTGATTGGGTTGTTTTCATCGTACCGCTGCTCAGTGTCATCAAGCGTCACACAGAAGGCTGCCTTCTCAATAGCGTCCAGAGCTTGCTTGTTCTTACCACGGCTAAAGTAGGTTTCACGTGCGTTGGCCCAGGGGGTCCTGCAGAATGTCAAAGGCAGATGTGAGACAACGCCGCTGGCTGGAAGGAGTCACTTCTATCAAATACATAAAACTTTCTCCTCCGTGTGAGAAAAGCATCATATGTAGGAAGGAGTTGCATGCATTTTTGTGGTCACTGTCACAACTTTCTACTTTCAAAACACTCACAGACAATCATAGCACCTGACCAAAACATCTTTCTTTCACAGATAAATAATTAAGTGACATTGACCCTGACCTATAAATTATCTTGCCCCACATTATGTGCTAGTTTTGGATTATCACAGACGTCAGCATGTTGGTCTGCTGATAAGTAACAAGACATCACAGTTTAGATATGCCACAGATGTGTTTGAGGTCATTTAGAAATAGTAATATATATCACATGATACAATACCTGAATTTTTTATAAATTATGAAATTATCTGTATTCTATTGGTATGTATTCAGTGTAACAGCGGCCTCATCGATACCAGCTGCAGCTTGCTCTGTAACGCCACCCACCTTTCTCCTGCAGTGAGCGCAGCTAGTTTCTCCTCTCCTGGCAAGGGCTCCGACTTGTCTGCCAAGATCCTCTCCATCTGCTGCTCTATCTCCCGTGGCAACAGCAGCCGCCCGTCATAAAACATCCACACCTTGAAAAAGCGTCCCTTATGGAACACGGCTATGTGTTTGCTCTCGTTCATGTGCTGGAGGGTGTCTGGGAGGGAAGGACCAATGGTAAAGAGACAGAGAAAAACAGAAAAGAAAAAAAAAAATGAAAGAGAAATGGAGAAGCGTTTGGGGAGATTAGTTGTATGAGCTTCAGTTTGTTAATGATTAGAAGCTTTATATAAAAAAGTGAAAAAGAAGGCAGCAGGTAGAATGAATGACGTGTGGATATGATAGCATTTCAATCATGGGAACAACAGAAGTGATTAGTAACCAGTTCTTGGTCCCAGAAGTAAAATGGTGTGATATCCACTTTTATTTTTTGTGAACATCCTTCTTCTTACTGAGTTATGTTCATTTAAAGGGGCAAAAAAACAGCTGAATTCAAAGTGAAGATATTCGATGGGAGGGACTATCCAGTTCAAATACTAAAGCAGCTTGAAATGGGAGTGCAGGAAGTGAGATGAAAAGGGAAAGTCATTTTGGAACAGGGCAGTGGTTGGAGTACAATGAACTGTGGCGATGTTTGTTTGAACATCACTGTGCAACAACCAAGAGAAACCAAATCATAAACATTATCCGCCTCTTTGATACAAAGTTAAGATATTGTGTTGGTGATGTTCAAACAAGCATTGCCCTTGTTACAGGCAAGACAAAGGAGAGGATGCTAGGAACAAACCCCGAGAACAACAACAACCTCACATCCAGGTAATACTTAGCCTCCTGTGTTACACCTCCAGCCACTGATAGCCCATTGTTTAAGTGAACTTTTTTAAAATTTCACTAAGAAATACTTTCTATTTAACATTATTAACACCGTTTACTTTAAACAAACTTGTATTAAAACTGCCAAAAAATTTCAGTGACGCTCCATTGAAACATTACTATGATCTGTGTCGTTCTGTCTATAAGCTCATATCATAACGTTTGTAACGATCTACAAAAGTATTAATTCTGTTTAATTTAAATGTAGTTATTTAAAAAAAAAACATGAATCTCAGTACGTAGACAAACAATACGTAAACATATTTAAATTGTGGAGACAACGCGGTCTGGGAACTGATTATTCCTTACTCATAATACAGAGATGATAAATTATATTTATTGAGGTTATTGCCATGTAACGACATTGTTTAGGCCACATTAGACATTAACACTGCCGTCTTAAATGTCACACCTCATTTGCCTGCATAATGCAAACAACTGTAGCATTATAATGCCATTGATTTTTTTTTTTTTTCCTAAAAATAGGCAGCATGAATGATTTATTCGTAGCGCGCATTTTGGAATCTCTGGTTAAAAAGTGCTAGTTAATCCAATTACATTGTTCATAATTAACTTTTGTCCGCACAGCCAGACAGTTTAAATCAGTCTATCAGGGCCGCAAATGTCTGATGACTTATGAATTTCGATGAAACCTCAGCTCAGGGTCTCTGCCCCGAGGCTTTGCGCTTTGTTTTGTTTTTTACTGAACTGGTCCTCGTCTCGTTATATCGTGCATTAGTCGTCCGTTCCACATTAATCAAGCATGTAACATATCATGTCAGCTCTTTTATGACTGAACAACAGCGCTACATTGCTACATTTTAACAAAGTAAAACAGCAGAATGGCTGCCTGCCCTCTCAGAGGTCAGTTGTTATTCTTAGATGCATGCCAAAGAGCACCACTCAGGAGATAAGGTGAAAATAGCTTTTAAAAGTTTTAGAACTTTATGGAATACATTCTGAACTGTACGTGAAATAATAAACATCAGTAAACTTTATTAATATGTATATATTCATTTTTGTACATTTACATATCTCTTTATGCATTCAGGCACGTCGCTGTTTGATATTTTCATGTCTAATCTTAACACTATCGCAGTTTTGCCTTCTCAAACTCAAAACATTAGATTTGAGTCACATGCAAATTAGTCCTTGAATGTGCACAGAACAGCACACATGCATTATTAATCCATGGAGGTCAGATAAGTTTAAATTCAAACAAATGGACAAAATGCCCCATGGAAAAGTACAGTAGGAGTAGTGTGGAGGAGGCGGCACTGCTAAAGACTCTACCTGTGTCTACACCTGGGACACGACTGGTGTTGAACATACGCTCGTATTGGGCTGAGCACATGGGAATAGTGTGTAGGAGCATGAGCTGAAACGCAAAAGGGGAGAGTCAAACACAGAGACATGACAGACTAATTCACTAAAATCCCCAGAGAGCAGCGGCGGACGAACACCTACAGGGACAGGAGCATGGATGAAGTACAGAGGGAATGATGTGGATTGGTATGGTAAGCAGTTTAAAGGAGCAGAGGAGACTTCAGGAGACTGCCAGGGAGAGAGAAATGTGCAGGATCCAGAAACCAGTGGTCTGCTATCTCACTGCCACCAGCACAGCCCTGATATTTTCAGTAGGATTGGCACTCAAATGTAGATACTTTAAGATTTAATTATGCTTTATCTCCCAAATCAATGCCCAAATAATACATTTAACAAATGTCAAATCAGAGGTAGGATGGATTCAGGGCTGTGCTGTTGAGAGTGAGTCTAGAAGTCAGGGGTTTCCAATTCCCGTTGCCATGGCAATAGCTAGGATCATAGCGTACGGGGGTCAGAGGACACGGTGGAGATGTGCCCTCCTCTTACCTGTCTCCAAACCAGGGGTGCGGGTGGTGTTAAACATCCGCTCCCACTGAGCCGAACACAGAGGAACCTTGTTTGCCAGCAAGTATATCTAACGAAGCGTCCAACAGAGCGAAGGGACAAAACAGTAGAACAGAGACAACTGAATGTGAGTGTGTAACAGAACGAGCACATGCATTGGTGTGTGTAAAAATGTATACGATCAGTCTTTGGCAGAGATAAATGTGTGTTTATGCGACATGTTGAGGGATGTGTGTCAGGATTGTGCAAATGTAAAAAGAATTTGGACCTAAAAGTAGAGTCAGCGATTCTAATCCAATTTACTTTTTTTCAAAGTCAGCGACTATCTTCTCACGGTCCACTAGCTTTCCTTTCTGTTTGTGTGCTGAAAAAAAAAAAAAAAAAAGTCTACAAAGCCCTGGTTCTGTAAATGGGAAACAAACAAAGTGACTTGGACTGTGCCATGAAACACTCCAGCCAATCAGCAACAGGGGAACCAGTTGCCCTCCAACCTATGTCTCTTCCTTTGCTTCTGCCAGCTGCTCTTCCTCTTGCATGACAAATGGGGCTACACCACGACAGTATGAAATGTAAATAATATCTGAGATATTACTTTGCCAGCTTGGTTTGAAAATGTTTCACTGTCTTCTTTCCCTGGGAATGACACCTCTTTGCTTGTGTAACGTTACTTATTGATGTGGACTACCCTTGGGCAGCAGACACACTGGGTTCTGCCATATTTCTCTTTTGGTCAGCTAGCCCAACTTTTAAGGTTGTTTCCTTGACAATGTGCATCCATGAATTAGGGAGTAGAACTTCTGAAGGAGCACAGAAGGAAGTGGTGTATTTGTTTGGGTGGAATCGCTAACTCCACCTTTAAGCATCAGGCAGGAAAAGGACAAACAAGGGAGCAGGAATAGCAGACACTTGCACGTGTCAATAGAATCACTAGCATTCATTAAGCCTTAGTCACTAAGCCTTCAGAAAATGCTTGTGATCCCGCTTTGCCAGTAATCAAAGCTTTACTTCCAATATAAAAAGCAAAAAAGCACAGTGCATAGCTCATTCCAAGGTCAGTGCTAGACATAGTGAGCTGAACACATTATCTGGTTTCATCCCTGTAAGGTTGTTGATAACACAAACAAGAAAGGGTTGTGAAAGATAAGAAGCTTTCATAGTAAACTTTAAACACAATCTCACTAAGATAACAGTTATGAATCAACAAATCATAAATGAGAAAGTTAAACATCTGCAAAAGGATTGATGCGATAAAATATGTACTAATTTAGTTTATATGACAGCTTGCACAATGGCTGTGGAGTAACCAAAGTTCAAAATCCTTTCAGAAGTGAAAACAAAGAGACAGAGGAGTTCCATACTCACAGGTTTGATCTGTGCTCTGTCCAGTTTTCTCCTGTAGAGCATGATAGCATGGATGGCATTACCTGCCCGAGCAGCCTGGATAGAGGTGGGGAATACATACAGGAAGTCCTGGAAAGAAAGAAAGAAAAAAATGTGAAGTAAGATATCAATAATCAATAACATTTAATCCAACATGTCACACAGCCCTGGAAAACACAAGGGCAGAAGACGCGACTTGCAAACACCCTGAACACAATGTCACTGTGTGATCCACCCATAAATTCTTTGTTGCTGTTTTAATCCAGGACTGTATGTACACACACTTCCAAGGATGTCAAATGTTGTTCCACTGACCCCATACCAGATCTATCTCCAATGACAGCAGTGTTTTTAGTGATAAGACAGACACTGCCACAGTGCTGGAAGTGCCTGTCCTGCAGCAGTGACAGTCCAGACCACTGTCTCACTCATTTAGACAAGATTTGTGAACTGTGTGTTTGTGTCAGAATCCCTCTTATAGGCAGCGAGTAGCGGTGCTCACACATAAAATACAGTTTAGCCAGCCAATATACTAAAAGATCTCAAGACTGGAAGACTTTACAGGGACTTTATCAGTCTTGTTCTTAAACATCACATTCAAGGACTTTTCAAAAACATTCCAGGCCTTACAGAAGCTCACAGACCATAATCAAAGAGAGATAGAGGCTTTATGGTGTGAACACTTCTCAATCTCGCTGCTGTGTTACAGTGCTGGCAGGAAACTGCAGGAGACTCACATGCAGACAACAGAACATGAATGATTTACTAATAATAAGTTATAAAAATAAAACAAAGAACTTCCGCATGAAGAAAGTTGAGAAGACAATTTAGGAAGTTCACTTGTATGAGGAAATAATAGCTGCACGGTCGCAATATAACATTGTTGTTACAGATACAATTCTTTATCAGCACGTGTACGGCAATAATTTACAATCTTTCCTAAGAAGTTGTATTTGGCTGCTCAATAACTCGTGTTATTGTGTATCACTTAACATATCATATATCATACACACCAAAGTTTATGTGCCACACAAATTACTCTGGAACTCTGGTGACACATTCTTTTACGATTACATATGAACAGTTAATAATTTAAAAGTCGTATTACAATGTAAATGGAGAAGCTTATTGCTTAGCTTTAAACAAAGGTTGGGCCATTGTCTGCAAACAGATCAGGCAGTCAGGTAGACATCTTACCATGGCATAATAGTTGCTGTTGACCATGATGGGCCCCCGGCCTCTGAGGTAAATGTATTCCTCCCACCAGTCACTGACCTGTGCGATATGAAGAGAAGGAGAGGTGAAAGGAGCAGAGGGTGACACTATTAGTCCAAATCTGTGACAAAAGAACAGACGAGAGGGAAAAGGAGAGGAATTCATTCTAACTCACATAGTTGGAGGCCCACCAGGACTTGAGTTTGAGGTACCACTGCAGTCTGGGTCCCAGGTTCTTCTCAAAGTCTTTAGCCAAGCCCTTCATTCGTTCATACCGCTCATCATCCATCAGTGGGTGCACTGACTCCAGGTACTGTCAACACAGAGAAATGCATAGTCACAAAGAGTGACGCAAAGGGTCATCGGTTTTAAACAAGGGGGGGGATTAGATAGGCTAGAGAAACCAGTGATCTATTCTTTCTCCCCTCAAAGATAATGACAGGCAGGCTGGAAGCCTGCTGTCGTGGCTTTGTATTGGGAAACACGGTCAAGAGACAGAAGATGACCTGAGGAAACTGAGACAAACCAAAATATGCACTCCATTTTGAATGTACTGCTTATTCAACTGGCTGGATGTGAAATTGAGAGAGGTTTAAATTACCCTTCTGCAGGTGTCCTTGACAGTGGGAACAGGCAGCCGTGGCAGAGAGTTCTGGAAACTGTAGAGCATCGGCTTCCGGCCAGAGAACACCTTCACTAATACCTGGAGATGCAGAATAGACAAGGGAGAGGAAGGGCGTTACATTTTGCATTTCACCTGGAGACCTCATGTTTGTGAGACAAAGTGGATACAGCTTACAGGAGTAGAATACGCATCATACAAGAATTGTTTTGTAAGTAAGAAAGTAAAAATAAATTGCATCAAAAAATGACAGCAATGCACACTAGGCATATCCAATTAGCAAGTGAAACAAGTGCATCAGTACATAATGCATAACTTAAGTGCAGTGCCACTGTGTCCAGCATAAAAAGTTAACCCTGTTTAAATTAGAATATTAAATACATGAAATGTTTGTTTCAACTTGTCTCTCATACATCTGGCTCCCATAAGTTCTGACCATGTCCTCCATGTGCGATGGGAAAAATGGGCATTCTTGACTTATGTGGAATAGAATCGCACAAGAACATTCCTGAATGACTCTGCTCTAAAGTGAATTAAATAGAAGAGCGCATTCATTGTCTCACCATCCACACACGAGTAGACCAGGACACAGAGCCATGGCGTGCACGCATCCAGCCGTGCCACGACAACAAGCCCTTTAGGACATTCCTCATAATCATGATTATGGTGACCCACAGGCCCGTGCCCACCAGAACTCCTCCGACTATCTTCTGGCTGTCTGTAGACATGTATTGACTGCGGACAGAGACAAAGACAGAAGGAAAGAGGGAGAAAATTAATTTCATGTAGCAGCTGCCAGACTCCAAAAGTCAACAGAGTCACATTTAATTATGAGTGATAACAATGCATGCAATATAGCTCGACAGGATAGACACACACACAAATCCTAGCCAGTGCATTTTATAAACTTAAGAAGTGAGATGGATTTTCTTCAAAATGTGTCAAAACAGGTGCTCTATCCTTACACAAAATATGTACTGGAAAATGTGACATTTGTGGAGGTAATAACTTATAACTGATAACTAACGACACGGTCATAAACATTGTCCCCAGTACTGTTGATAACAGAGGCATTAAAACCTTTACATCCATGGCGGGAAGCGTTTGTATTATATCACTGAACATTATCAACATTGTTATCAAAATATAAAGATGAGGTGTGGTGGACAGAATGAAGCAGAACTTAAATCGAACTTTGTAATTACACCTGGAGCTGCCACTTAAGGAGGCAAAGAGAAACATGTTTTCTCGTAAATACTTCAGGCATGTACATGACTGCATAAAGCTTGTACAAGCAGGTAGACATCAGGTCAGATGCATTCCATCTCCACAACTACGCATTTGTCAAGATGGGGCATTTTCTCATGTTGGATTTTTTAAATGTTTTTAATAATTTCTTCGATGCCTTCTACCTTTTCTAGCCAAAGTCCTACTACAGATAAAAGTCCAATTAGCACTACGTAATTTCAGTGCCTTCCTCTCTACCACAGTGCCAGAGTGTAAACAAATCAATATGATGGTCATAATACAACGTCCAAACAGCTCGTCTGTGTTCCATATTGTTTAAGGGTATATAAGGACAATAATGGAGGGATTTTGAATGTTTGAATGTGTGCTTACAGAAAACAAACAAACATGCTAACATTGTACAATACTCCTGTGGCCTTACCTGATGGGTACGTGTTGGCCCAGTTTGGCAATCATCCCCAGAGACGGATCCAACTGATGATATTTGTTGTAGGACATGTAGGACACAACCACTACCATGAACCCACCAGGGCTTCCAGGGTACACACCAGTCATTACCCCATTCTGCGCAAAGGTAAACCAAATGCAGGTTAGAAAGGTTATCTGAGTCACCAAGAGCAAAGAATCTGAAAATATATAGTTCATGAAATCGCAATACAATGATTTGGTTACTACTGACATCTGCAAAATATTATAAATTATAGACATCCAGAGAACATTAGGAATGAGTGAAAATGCCAGCAGGTCTCTGGGTTTGAGTGACTCTGTATGAACTTTTTGTAAACATACAACTAGGCCAAAGGCTACGACCACAAAGAACAGACAGGAAGGTTACTGTAACTGTCGACTCATTGTGTAAGAGAGAGTGACCTTCCAGTGTGATATAGTACACAACACATTTACAGTAACTCTGTCAGAGCTCAGCAAATTTCCCCTCATACTATGCAGAAGCCCTTTGGACTTTGCCATCCCATGTGTCTAACACACCTTGAAGCGAATGAACCTCTTCTTCCAGGAGTGGAGGCCAGAGAGGTAGATCTGGCGTAGGGCCTCATGGCACAGTTGGAGGTCAATGCCATCAGGGGTGACGGTGAACTGGAAGGCCACCGCCTGGTGAGCTTCTGCCATGGTGGCTACTACAGTATAGGGTCACTGAGGAACAGAAAAGATGATCAAGTTAGTGAACATTGCAAGAGAGTTTATATCAAACATCACATAACATGTGATCTGATAATTCTTGAAGTCAACAACAATGAAAAATAACCACATCTTGAAAGCTGTAACAGATTGTTGTCAGGCATATATCAGAACAACCTTTCTTACTCCTCGAAAACACTGCAGGCTTACCTCATTTACAAGGTTAAATCTGTTTAAGCTCTTTCTAGAGAGACAGCCACTGAGTAAACACCGAGTTAGATGAATGACTACATTCTTGCTGAGAAGCACAGTATATATGTTCAGAGGCAAAATTGTGACAAAGCTACAACATGGAAACATATGTGCTAGATGAGCAGCTGTTTCCAATTGCTGTAGAGGACATCCCTCATCGTGCTGCCATTACTGTGGTTTTGTGTGCCCTTTCTTAGTTATTATAGCTCAACTCCATGTTTTAGATGGCCTCTGTATCATCTTGACTTTCATGCTGCCTCAGATCTAAGGATAGTGGTTATTTTAAGACTAGCCAAACACACAACTGTAGACAAATCATTTGACTGTGTCTCAGAGAGCTACTAGTGTCTGCCGTTTGTGCCCTCTCTGAAAAAGCGTCATGTGAGCTGGCACCAACATCTACGGTTATTTGTAAAAACTAAACTTCAGATATAAGAGTACAAAGCTTGCATCCCAAAATGACGACGTGTGTTGAAAAGCTTAGCAACAATGATTATTAACTATTGGCATTTAATGATTAATGGTATGTCATACAAAAAAACTGCTTGATAGGCATGTTTTTGTGTGTAGTTACTAGCTACTGGGATGTTGTGCCAGTGAACTGGTAGGACAGGTGTGACATCCTTTACTACAGGGAAACTGATATCTTCCCCCTCGTTGGGTAGCAGAGGAGCCCTTGTTACAAAATCTTATCTTCAAGGAAGCACTTGGGAATAATGTTTGATCAAAGGGGAGTCGGGTCTAAAGCTCATATTTTGGTAAGTGGTTCTGGCTGATGCTTACCACACCTGGTATCTAAGACTGCTGACTTCTTGTTTACCTTATCCCCTGTAATTGGGCGAACAACAAGTCTGCTAAGCTTGAGATTTCTCCATGGTCTTAGAGGGCTCTTTTTAAATTACATTAGTTAAGCCTTTATTTCACCATCACCAGACTAGCAGTAATTTGAACTGCAGACCACCACCTGGATGATGAAACTCTAGCTGTGGCATTTTGAGGGAGCTGCAGCCGCCACACAAACATACACATAAGGTACTTTGAAATTGCATGTTGATTGTACAGACTGTAAAGCTGATGCTATGTTAAAGAGAATACATTTACATACGTTAATTTTCAAAACACACATTATTTTTCTCATACGGTGTATTGCTGCGGCATCCCTTTTCAAACTGTGTCATAAACACTCTGTTTTAGCAACGCAGTGAGAAGTCTCACCTCTGTTCAATCTTTGATGACAGTTGCACTTAGCTTTACTTAACGGGCAGGATGTAGCCAATCAGAGGCAGAGTTGGCTCGGTCAAGCTGAGTAAGGTAGTGGGATCTAAAATAACGTTGCTAACTGACTGGAGTGTATATATATATTTTTTTATAATGCCTGTTACTTAGTGACTCACATAAGTTATGGGAAGTAAAGGCTTGACTCCAAACCAGGCGTTTCTGGCAGCGCAGGAGTGTTTTCTGTGGGAGAGAGTAACTCCCTTTGGGTTTTTTCACTTTGCAGACATTTTACACAAAAATCCTACATAACTGAACAATAAAGGAAAGGCAAAACCCCAAAAACCAAAACATGACCTCTTTTTTAGCTTGGCACCCCATAGCAATACTTAGCTATATATGGATTTCACTGGCTCTCTTTGCGCTATGACTACAGGAAGCTACTCTGCTTGGTTTCTGAAAAGCAATGCCTTTCTCTTTGCAGGGTCCATTTTTATTTCATTCAACAGGAACACTCTGGAAGCAGGACACGTCGTTTCTACGTTTCCAGACCTCGGAAGGAGCATCCACAGAGCAGCATTTCAGCAGCCAGTCCCCTCCCCCAGCCACTTTCCCACATCACATGATCCACCCTGTGCTGCAGAAACTAGGGGAAAGGTCGCAGCGCTATGCCGCTTAGATACCGGTCAAAACTGGCAACATAGTCCTTACCAACCTTCGTATGTCGGCATGCTTATTCAACTGTGGGTGCACCGAAAACATAACGTTTGTTTTGGATGTCGTATAATCGGCCATATTCCGTTTTCTATATTTTAAAGCTTGTGCACTCCACTGTCGTTACGTTCATCAATCATACCAACCGCCCCCACCTCTCGTGAACTTAAAGTCGCGTTTTCTGTATATTAACAAAATGACCGCAAACGCCATAACATAAAGCCTTCTCAGTCATCATTACCAAAAATCAGGCGCAAAGTCACTCTACACAAATGTGGGCTACATGTTTTTTTTTTTGGTATTATATCAAGTCTCCTACCCACGTGGTAGGTGGGAAATGGGGTCACTAGTGTGCAACCCACCCCTCCCGGTGTGGATCACCTATATGTTATTTATTTATAAAAACAATCAGCACTTTCAGCCACGTCTAAATGTGGTGTATGTTTGTGAGGCCCCTACAGAAGAGGGCACCATGACAAACAACCAGCTTTTACTGACCTTCACTGGCAGGTGACATTTACATGGACACATCTACCTTTCAAAATGTCTCGTTAGCTGCTGTCACACATCACAGGCCACTGCCAGGTAAACACACACTACATTTGATTATTACTGAATGATGTAACTGTGAACGTATTGTATCAGAGCTGCCAGGTTGGTCGTCCATGGATGACCTTTACCTGGACTTTTGCCTACATTCATGTTATCAACAAGCAGTCAGGAGTGCCTGCCAGGCTCGTCAAACCACAAGATCACAACACAGCAAAGTGAAGAGGTTAAATGTTTTAAGCAGGTAGTCAGTCAGTTGAGGCCTCTTACATATTATTATTATTATTATTACCACCAAACCAAGAGTAGCTATGGTTATGAGTCAACAGACTTCCCCTCGAGATTAAGTTTCGACTTTCACAAGTCATATTTCACCGGTACAACTTCATTTCTGACAGCTACAAGGCCACACGAGCCTCGCGATAATGTCAACGCAAAGGTAGGAAATCTACTGTACGCTACGTCATGTAAACACCGCACAGCTCTGCGCTGTACACCGACAAGGAAATGCAACAAACTGAATTTAACTGCGCACAGATCGCGACAGTTCTCATCTGCCTTCTGTCCAGGTTGTTGCTGTTCTCTTTCTTTCTTTTTCAAAACCCCCTGCAGTTACATTTGCACAGCTACTTCCAACCCCGCAGACAGAGAGTAAACACTAAACTGTAACACGCTCTGAAAGAAGGAGCTTTATTACTCACCAACCCTTTTCGGATCAGTCTGAGACGGCAGAGCTTTCCGATCTGACGAGGATGTGACACGGCTCGGCTGTCGGCGGGGACTGCTATACACACCGCATGAATGGGAGCAAAGACGTGTAGACAAAGCCTGCCCCTTTTGGTGGCATACTGAACACGTCGTGGTAATTACAGCGCCCTCCAGAGGTCTGTTGAGCCACAGAAAGGGTTGTTTGAGGTCAGCAGGTGAAGTGGTGATACTGAAAATGGCTTCACAGACAGCCTGTACCCAGAACTCCATGTACCCAGTTGTACAGGGGATGGAGACAATCTGTACAGTATAGTGAAGTCCAATAGGAGTGGGCAATAAGGATAAAACCCTCTTCCATCATAGTATATAGTATTTCTTAATCACAATATGGCAAATACTACAACAGTAGACGCAGTCCAGCCACATACTAGGTTATAGGGGTTTATGACATGTCTCTCACTTGTGGTGCTGTGTCATGTGACGCGTGGTCATTGGCAGCGCACCTCAGAGGGTCTGACAGGTGCCACAGAAGTCACGTCACGTCACGTCAAGTGACAGACAGGTTATGTTTCGATATTTTGCGAGATGAAACAGCCGTCCAAGTCTTCGGGTGTGCAGTAATAGAAGGGTAACATTATGTCATCTTTTTTAAAATGCCGTTTTGTGTGAAGACGTTTCATTTGTATTAGCTTGCTAGCTAGGTTGAAATAAAGCAACGCTGGCTTAGATAATGACACTGATAGATACTAAGAAGGATAAATTAATCGTGAATCAAAGCAGAGGCCAACCTGTCCAGATGCGCCACCAGTGCAGGTTGTACTCTGTGTTCTTTATTGTGAAATGGTAGTGAATCTTTTATTATAAGTTAATTATAAACGCTATGTTGAACACACCACTTATGCAAATAACTGCTGCAAGCTGCAACAGTTGTTTGTCCTATTCTGTCTGCTGTATTTTCTATTTTTTTGCACAGTTATAAGTAAATCTACTCTATATCTGTCTAGATGCGTTCAAAAAATATTTCCAGACACCCCTAACAGCTGCTGGAGAGGAGCCTTCTGATGCAACAGCCACACCACTCTCTGAAGTTTGTGAGTTTAGCCAATTGTTTGTGGTCTCTTACGCATTGCTATGTTGTTGTTGTTGTTGTTGTTGTTGTGTTGTTATGATTATTATTATCATTATTGTTGGTGTTGTGACTGAATGGAACAAGCTTAAATAAATAAAAGGGGCAATCTTTCCTAGGGCACCAAATGGGCTAGAGCCGGCCCTGGGTTTAATGATACACCGATCTGGACTGATAATCGATTCAATGATTAACAATCCAACTGCATCAATGCAAAGTGAAAACATCAATTCATATCACCACCATCGTTAAGATATGCCTTTATTATGAAATTCCCATGGCACGTCCGTGTCACCATTTTGTCGATGCACAACTCCTTTCTAAACGGTGCTTTGTTTTTATGAAACAGAAGAGATTGTTTTCCATTTAAATGTCTGAAACCATTGATAAAATAATATTTCCACTGAAGAGTTCAGTAATAAAATTGTCAAATCACATTTTAGTTTCTTTTTGTGAGTTGTGAGTAGTCTTGTTTAATCACAATATGACATATACCATAAAAGTACACAATTAATCAAGAAGTGCAACATCCAAATCGCATGAAGCTTATTTTAATGAAGGTAAAATATGTGACTAAACAGCATTATAATGAAGTACTGGATTGCTGCAGAGATGCCCCAGACCGCAAATCTTGTTCTTCAACATGTCTGATTGGTGCAGAGACCAACAATTGATGCATCATCATGACTTTAATCATTTGGCTTTAAGTTAAAATGAAAATTGGGATGCATGATGATGATTTCTCACTAATCGTGAATCATATCACAAAATATTTGCAATATGACTTTTTGACTATATCATGCAGCCCTACCATAAACGGGACGCTTAGTAACACCATTATAACAAAGTGTAAACAAAAACAACATATTTTTAACAAAGGCAGTATTTTTGCATGCTAATTTTAACATATTGCTTTATATTGTATATAGAGCATGCCACCTGAAAATCAAGTAATGTTGGATACACTGTCGATAAGGTAAAAATGTAGCCTGATAAAGATGAGTGCCACTGATTAGAATTGGTCTTAGAATTGGATTATTATATGTAAATCATTTGATTACCTAAAAACAGTATAAGCATGTTGGCAACAACTTGTTGGCAATCGTACTGTAAATGTCAGAACTTACCAGTCAGCCACAAGTAGAACAGGTATGTTCACTTGTGGCTTACCATTTATTATCTCACAGCAGCACAGGTGTTGCTAATGAGCAGCATCCCAATCAAAGAGTCCAGCAAACCAGTATGTTCAGTGCCAGGGCTCTTGAACTGACACACCTATGCTGCCATCTTTAATTTTAATAATTACTTCCCTTTCCTCTGCCAGGGGCACACATTAGTCTGCTGAGGGTGTGGTTACAGAAGGCAAAACAGTCATTTCAAAACCAGTGGAAAAATCTACACAAGGCTAAATGAGCTTCGGACACAGGGTAGCACTGTTGCTCGCTCTAGCAGCTCATTGGACAATCCTCATGCACAGGCAGTGGTTCAAATTACAGATTTAATTTCGGTATTAAACTTCACTGCATTCTGTGGTTTGTTATTAACAGTAATTTGACTTAATAAAAATTAAAACTATTTGTTGCAGTTGTCCCTCTTTTTTGTTACACCTAAAACAACTGCAAGACATGAATCTGATGGGATTTAGAGTGGCGACTGGTGACTACTACACGTTTAGCAGAAGACATCCACTGTTGCCTTGACCTGTATTTATTATGGTGACACATAACAGCAATGTGGGGGTGAGGAGTGCGATAATACATTTCTGCAGGATACAATTTCAACTGCTGATTGGTAGCAAAGGTTGTTAATACTACCCTTTATCATTTTAAGGATTTTAAAGTCATTTCCGAGACCTTGCCATGATCACAGCATAATCATCAAAATATATTGCCTTTTTTTAAAAAGAAATTCCACACATTCTTCCTCCTTTTTAAAACACGATACCTGTATTACCCCCAATGCAACTTAGCCACTGGGTGACTTCACTGGAGGCAGTTTATCAGATTGCATGCAACTTCCTCTTGTGCCACAAATGGCTCTGTTGGCTGCTACTTTTTCACATGTGCAGTAGCACACCTCAAGATTTGTTGAAAAAGTAAGAAATGTCAAAAAAAGTAATGAGCATCCAGAAATATCCAGAATTTACAGAAATATATGTTGTACTTGTTTTTCCCTAGGTGTGGGAGCACAGGTTCAATAACGACACATTAGACACAAAATTAGATAATGTGTTAAATATGTATATAAAATGTGTTTTTTTTTATCATTCCAAACATGTCCTACATAACATATCTTAATTTATCACCCATTATCTTATGTATTATAGCTTATATATTGATTTGTTTTGTCTTCTGTAAACATGTACCACTCCCATAATTAACTATGCATGTTATAATAATTGAAGCAAATATTATCCAGCACTTACCCCTCACCATATATATATATATATATATATATACATATATACACACACACACACATATTTATAAACCCACTTTCCTTTCTGCAAACATAAATAAATAAATAAATGAATAAATGAACAACCAATACAATAACCATCATTAATAATAATAATCCCCTAGAGAATTTTGAATCCCTTCTGCATCTATGTATGTAAAAAATAATGTTATTGTAAAAAAAATAAAATAAATAAATTAGTTAATCCAGGGTATACGCAGGAATCCTGAAGTTAAATTTAATACATTATAAGACTTCATTGCCACATTTACAATATACTGATGGTAAAATAGCACAACTAAACAGTCTTGGTTTGTGGGAACTCCTTATCAATACAACATAATTCAAATAGGCAGGGTGGGAACAAAGCACAAGAAAATGAACTGACTGACTAAGCCAATACAAGGTTTATTAGAACGAAACCATGAGAAACCAGTATATGACCAATAATCTAAACAGTTGACAAATCTAAAAATGAAATATATTACTTTGGTGAGCTACAGAAGGGTCATGCCATGTACGAAGTTACAACAATGTAAAAGTACTCCAGAACAGCTGAAAGTCCTGCATTCAAAATCCCACTTATTATTTTTCCCACAAAGTAAAGTATTACCAGCTGAAAGTATTCAAAAGTAAAAAATATTCTGTCGAAAATTGTCCCAGTGACTGATATATTATTAGATAATTTATCATTACATTATTAAAATGCATCAGTTCAGCTGTAATAACTTTATAAACTATTAGGTAGTTTCACACAGTGGTTCCTTTGTAGGGGTCGGGCCCCTACAAAGGTTCACAAGATAAACCTGAGGGGTGATGATATTATTAATGGGGTAGAAAATAAGAAAAAAAGGACTGTTACACACATTTTTATTAGTTGTCTGAAACTTCAATCAAATCTTGGCTTTTTTGTGAAATATTTCAGAATTTTACCATTAAGAGCCTCAGACATCAGTTTAAATCAAACAATATGAGGAGTTAGGAGGGGAAATGTCTGGTAACAACTCATGGTGCTGCAATGATTACATTCAGGCAAACCTTACCTATTTGGATAAATATTCATAAACAAGCTATAAAATGTAATTTAAGACTTACTGAAGCCTAAATTGATTTATTAATTTTTAATACTTAGGCACCCTGCACCTGCATGTCTTATCCAGCAGAGGGTGCAAGATAACAATTTTTGTGAACGACTATTCACCCGGTTGTTTTGTTTGCAACAATCAATTTTAACCTTAAAAACTGTTTTGGTGTTTATTAAATACCTTAATAACATGAATGTGGTCAGCTACAACAAGCTAGCCTCAGCGTTATTATTAGCCGTTGCTGCTAACCGTTCAACGGTTAGTTAACGTTAGTTCGTTGGAGGGATTTGCTATCAGCTAGCAAAACTGCTGTTTCAAAACATAAACTTAAGGAGGGAAAACTGGACTCCTTCATTGTTTGAATTTAATTATCTTATTTTTAAAGAAAATAAAAAACGTTGAATGTGATGCTTACCGTCTTTTAGGTCAGTTCCTGCACTACAAACAGCCGTTG
>OMLP01023485.1:0-10411 GCA_900302685.1 Spondyliosoma cantharus | reverse complement strand
CAGCAGCTAAGGTGAGTAGATCAAAAAACTGCTATTTAGTAAACAAACAATGTTCTCAATGCTCGAGTTCATGTGTAGAGACCCTGGTGATACTACGAGCAAAGTTTTGTTGTGTTGAGTCTTCTTAGTGTTTTAAAAATAGTGATTTTGATGCTGTTGCCCCTAGCACTCCCATTGAAAATGATTTTGACCTGAAAACGAAAATATGGTCAATCTTAAAAGTGGCGCTTTCATCGTAATTATGCTTTTAAACGAACGGTTGACTCGGGTACATTCACAAAAAGACCCTAGGTTGCATTCTGGCGAGAGTTTCGCTTTAAAGCTGTGGAAATATGATGCGAGTGTGGGATGTGAGTGCAGAGGGTGCACACTTCTGTCTGCACTCACATCCAGAGAATGGATCTGCATTCTATAGCACTTTGTCCAGTCTACTGACTGCTCAAAGCACTTAACAACACTTGGCTCATCACATTCACCCATTCAAGGTCATGGGTTAGGATCAGGATCAGAGGAGTGTCTTACCATGGGTTTCTGGTGGGAGGGTCCAGGAATGGCCACACCACTGCTGGTGCTTTCAGCCTTCTTGGTGAGCTGCACATATACTTTCCCATGATCCTTAGAGACTAGGCAGTGGTACAGGTCGTCGTACTTGACCTCCAGGAAGATGGCCTCACGGTCCACGTAGTCACCTGGTTTCAGGAAGTAGACTACTTTGGAGGAGATGAGGACGCAGTAGCTGTCGATGGGCTCCACAGCAATGAAGCTGGAGTGAGAAATACACAATGAACTGTCAGTCTGATGGACAGCAGGTAATGAGGGTAAAAGACACCGTGTGCTGAAATGAGCGAGACTCACAACTCAGAGTGGATGTTGTCTGTGAGGCGGAAGAGCTGCTCCTGACCGTCAGCCTGTGTGGCTGAGTGTCTAGGGAGCAAGCCCTGAGGTCCCTTACAGCAGCGAGGCTTCCTGACCCTCTGCACACCGAGCCTGAACAACACAGCCAAGAACACAAACGCTTTATACAGAGTGCAGTACACACTTCCTGTTCATGAAGGAATCAACACTGCATAGTCTTCAACCCACCTGTGGTTACTGAGACTAGCCATGTCCCGGACCGTCTGCGCCGTTTCTGAGGCAAAGTCCAGAGCTCCAGCCACCGGTTTGGTCACAGTGCCGACCAGACCTTTACCCAGACCTGAGAAAAAGCCGCTGACTCCGCCCTCTGTCTTCACCCCCTCCACTGTGGAGGTGATGATGCTCGTCATGCCTCCAATGATACCTGGGGAAAGTGAAGGTTATTTAAAAGGAAATGAAGAGGATTGCAGAGAAGAAGAAAAGACAGGCTGGATCACCAGGTTATCCACTTCTCATGCACTTTTTCCTAAAAGTGGTGCTTCTGAGATTACAGGGCAGGGCTGTAAAGAGAGACACACCTGATGACCTGTGGCAGCTGTGGAACACATCATTAATTAGCGGTGCACTTGCGGTTGGCTCATACGACCTGGCAATATGTATGATATCGTATGAAGAGTGTGTTCTCACTCCCCTCTCACTACAGTGTTGTACTCTGTTTCATACAACAGTTAGCAGAGTGTTAACACTCAGGCTAATTTAGTGAGTAGCTATCAGAGCATGTGCCTTGTCTCAGCAAGGATTAATTGTTACTGTATATGTGAAGAGAGTGTGCCAGCTCCCTCTCACTGTAGCATTATACACCGATCAGGCATAACATTTGCCTAATATTGTTTTGGTCCAGTTGAGGTATGGACTCCACTAGACCCCTGAAGGTGTGCTGATGTATCTGTGAGGTGGTAGCAGCAGATACTTTAAGTCCTGTAAGTTGTGAGGTGGGGCCTCCATGGATCTGACTTGTTTGTCCAGCACATCCCACAGATGCTCCTTTGGATTGAGATCTGGGGAATTTGGAGGCCAAGTCAACAACGGTGGGGGGGTGGAGGAAGTATGCAGCACTTTCCAGAACTTTCTTACTATACAGCACACAACCTGAGATCATGGAAAGTTAATGCTCGCAGGTGAAGTAATATCTGTGTCTATCTCAGACTACCAATGGACAGGGCGTGCTGAGGCACAGAATCCAACCCACACATGTATGACATGTGTTAGCACATATTAACGTTGGCTGTTTGCCATCAAAATAAACTTGGACATATATTTGCCATGTCTTAAAAAATGGTAGCATGTCAACACAGGATTTATTTTATATCATTTTTCAGTTGCTTGGGATGATGAACAGAGACTTAGACATTTTTTATCCATGGTCTTCAGTCTGCATGTCTATCAGCCGTCACAATCCCACAATAAAAATGTGAACTCAAGTAATACTGATCATCAGATCACTGATCTCAGAGTCATGCTGCTCCTCACCTTACAAACATTTTAACCTGCAGACATTTACAGCATCTGTAGGTTAAAAAAAGGATTAGCCTAATCTTTTTAATTGCCCCACACCTGAAGCGCGAATTATCACTGCTGTCTCTGTAACTACACACAGAAAGGTTTACAGGTTGTACCATGAGCCAGTCCATGGATCCCTGCTACCAGGTGCTCTCCACTGGTGGCTCCGTGGTATCTGATATACTCTCGCTCACTCTGGTGTCGGTTGTCCATGGTCTTCCCCAGCCCGTCTGATAAGGTTCCTGCAAACTAACATGCAGATGACAAGAGGATGTTCACAATGCATGGCTGTGTTACAAGGCATTACAGGAGTGTGTTATCGTCTGCATGTCTTCCTGGGATAAAACCTGTTCAATCAACAGGAATTATAAATGGACGGTTTCACTTCAGTGAATAATGCTTTGATGAGGACTTTCATGTTTGTGCTGATTAAAGATAGAGGACAGTAGCTGGGTAAGAGGGTGTGTATGTACATTCAGGTGGTGGACACATGTGTTGTTGTGCAACAGTCAAACATAGACATGCGTTACAAAAAGCAACCAAACACAAAAAAGACAAGTCACTTATACAGAGCTCAGATGGGTACCTTGGCAGCAGAATTGGACACACCGTGCGTCACATTTCGTATGAGGCCACCCACATTGCCGTACTTTATGAGCTCGGATACACCCTCAGAGACATCGTTGAGGAGGCCCATGGGGTTTCCGAGGAAGTCCACAGAGCCAAGGATCTGGGCTGCCTGGCTGATCAGCTCCTGCAGACAGCAAACAATACACAGTTATGATCTGACGCAAACAGGGTAGAATTACATGACACAGCTGTATGTGACATCTGCTCATGGAGCAGCCCATGGGTGATGGTAGCGTGTTATCGTTCCTTTGTGAGAGTATAATGAAAAATATTGCCACAAACAGCAATTGTTGCTTTTTGTTTGTGCTTAAAGTTAAGGCTGGGAGCAGCAACAGGTTTTGTTCTCCCTCCATCAGATCTGAACAATACACTAAAGAATAGACCACTAACAGGCGGACGGCGTCTATAGTCATTAAACTATTTAAGTATTTTAAATTTCTAGACTTTACGGTACTGGTTTAGCGGATCAGGAAATCCACTGACCAATTGCATTGTGAGTTAAGCCATCCCACGTGATGCTACTTCGCCAGTAACATCTGTGCATTCCAGGAGATAAACATTGCGACTCTGAATACAGACAGACGGAAAGACAAGTGAGCGATACAGGAAGAGAAGACAGAGAGACGAGTGAGCTGGAGACAACAGAGAACCATAACTACACCTGGCGCTCTCTAAGAAGAGAAAAGTGGACAGAGAAAACAGAGCTTTCATCCCGGAATGGACAGACTCATTCATGTTCATTCTTCCCACCTGTGCTCAGACCGTGGCGCTCAGTGTCAATGTGAAACGCCACAATGAGACAAAGCACAAAGTTCTTGACCAAAAATACCCACTCAAGTCTGAACTAACGTCACAGAAAATAAAGAGTCTCAGAGCCCAATATGAACAACAGAAAGTAGAGGAGTATATACTGAGTGCAGCAAGGCGCAGCACTGCCGGACAGCTGGAGCTGAGAGACAGAGGAGTTCCTGCGATAATTAAAGAGTGACGTGCGAGTTACACGTATGGATTTGTCTCTTTTCTTTTTAGACTTATGTGCTGGCGTCAACACGGAGTGTTTTATTCTGAAAATTAACCGGATGTTATGTTATCGTCTCTGTGTGTGACTTCCTGTCTGCTCTGTGCTGAATTGCTGCGCCATGCTCCAGCATTTGGCAGAAATAGAAGCCCTGTGTGTCTGCTGCGGAAGGGTCCGGACTGCTTGAGCTGCAAAGGAGCAGATACACAACGCAGCAACGCAAACACATAGACTAGAGTGAAACCTATCGGCTCCACTGCCTGATGGAGCAGAGTGGAATTCAGAGGTTAGAGCGGATACAGAATCCACTGGTTGTGGTAGGTGAGGTAATCAGTGTTGGCAGTGCCATCCCCCTCCTAATGATTTAAAACATGGGCATAAAAACCTTTGTTATCTATGAATGTGCCTAGCTTGTGAAAAAATTCCATTAGGATGAAATCTGTTAGAGGCGGACATAAATAGGAGAGGCTGAATGTAGACTGTAGCAGAACAGACATTAAAAAGACTTGACTGTGTGGTCACGATGCCTTTTTTTGTCCTCATCAACCATGCAGGCCTTTGTAAAGGGTATTAAATTACAGGTAAAGAAGTTCAAAGCAATGCTTACAAACATGCTTAATAGGTCAGTGTTCCGCACGTACCTCTCTGAAGTGTTTGAGGATGTCATTGATGATGATCTCCTGCGTTTCGTAGGGGTGCACTCTGGTGAACGGATACATGTTAATGACTGCGTCTTCAAACCGAACCAGAGGAAAGCCCAGGGTGCCTTTCAGAGCCTAGGGTGACATAAACATCGACCATATGTGATAAAAATGTGATAAAACATGTAAAGGCAGTGCAGCAGGTGAAACACGGAGTAACAGAGTGACATCATGTGGTACAGGGTGCAGTAACGTGACATTTCTTGTTCTTTCCGTTGATGCAGAGATGGATCAAATGTAATGCCTGAATCATTATCTGATATTAGTCCAGCTTTAAAACTTAAAATCTACGGCTGCATTTGATTCTTACCAGAATCCCTACATTTGTGACATTTACCCTTCTGTCTTTGTCAGCTGGCTATGCTAACTCGGTAGTCTTGTTGCTTTGCAATGCTCAGTCCATTTAAGTCTCATTTTTAATTAGATGACATTGCTAATGCCCCCAAATGATACTACTACTGACTATCCTTTATGTTAACTGAGAAAAAAATCAATATAGTCGTCGGTCCTTGTCTCTTTGTTTTCTGTGAAGATAATCTTATTCATGTGAATCATTGCTTATTTATAGCTAATGTCTATTTATTGCTTAATTTAAAAATAAAACAATACACTTTGCTTTCCAACTGCATACTGTCTCCAGATGTGACCCCCTGATGAAGTCAATAGAAGGTTCCATGTTGCTTTATATCAAAGTTGATTATTTGGCAGATTATGAAGCTGCAGATAAAAAATGAAAAGGAGAATAGAATTTAAAAAAAAAAAGACTATGTGAGGTTACCTTGAGATCAGGTGGCAGCTTGTGAGAAGTGAAGACACTCAGTTTGACCTGAGGGAGGCTGATCTTCAGGTTCTCAAAGTAGTAACGTTTGGGAGGTCCCACATTCTCGTTTGGCTTCTCGTGGAGGTTTTCATCCAACTTCTCCAGCTCTGCATTGAATATAATAAAGTTTTTGGTTAATCTCTGAATCACACGTATATTAAGAATGACATTTAACTAATGACCCACCAGCTTCTGTCTGTCCGTATCCAAAGAAGCTGAGCAGCTTGAGCAGAAGTTTCTCCTCGATGATGACTGTGAAGCGTCGGGCTGTCACCATGAGGTGCTGTGAACACATCATATTTACATCATTAATCACTGAATTTCGTTTTTTAAGTTTTGTGCTGTCATTCATGTTGCATGTAATAGTTATGACAGAAACACACTCATCATTGTCAGAAAAGCAAGTGATGGGATTGTGCAGCAGACGATCACTCCCCAAAAGATCTTCCAATCAGCCAGCCAGATCAAACACTGCCACAAGCACTGTGATCACCCCGGCAAGAGGAGGAAGAGAGCTGAGATAAGAGCTAAATGAACCCAGCTTCAATTTAAAGCTGTTCCGTTATGCTCTGTTTAGGTGAAAGCCGTTCTTCTTTGAATCTTAAGAAGGGCTTGACATCACATGGAGCTAATCCATCCATTCGTTTTCCACACAGCCCAATTCTTTCTCTGGCTTTATGACTTATTACCTATTGTTCGATTTATTTAAGTTCTGTAGGCTTGTGCGTAGCATGAAGGGAATACAACTTTGAATTTTCCTACAAGCCTGTGTCGTGGAGTGATGAATACATGAACCGTGTACCTTGTGAATCTCACTCTCGTGCACTAGATTTATGATGTGCACCACAAACCAGGGATTATCTGTGCTGGAAAAGAAAGATTTTGTGGCAAGGTTATGGAACACAGCAGTGTCTCAGTGTGGGACACTGACCTTGAAGAGATCTGTTAGCATAAGGCTGCTGGGAACCTTGACCGAGTTGATCTGCAGGGCCGGTCCACTGTCGTTGACACTGCTGTCACTGGAGTTTGGAGTCACACACAACATCACAGGCTGGGTGGTACCCAGTAGCTGGTTGTCCACCTGATACAGACGAAGTATTTATACAACAGTCATTCATACTACAGTCTTGACTGGACCTAATAGTTATGCACATTATTAACAGCACAGAGGTCAATATGAGTATTGGTCATACTGTATATTGACAGGAAACGTCTGGATAAACCTGCACAATGCAAATGGTCTGCAGTTATCTTGTTGACATGAATCCATCTCTTTGTGTCAAGCTGATTTTGAGAATCAGTTTCAATCATTTACAACAGGAGTTAATTTGATCGGAATGATGAGTAGTACAACAAAAAGACACTATGAAACAGGTGTTTTCACAAGTCATCGACATCAAATGTTTCCTTCCTGGATGAACTGACACATGTTCACAGTCAGATTTTATTCCAACAAACATGACATGCTGTGTGCTGTCCTTCTTTTTGTCCCAGCACCCTTCTCCTTGCTAAATTCAGCAGAAGACACACACCTTGTCATCTCACTGATATGAATTACTCTAAGATTGCCTTTTATCATCTAGGAAATACCGTGTATTTATATGTGTTCTCTGTCTTTCTGTTGAATTGTTTTTTGTATCATGTGAAGTACCTTTGTGTTTGACAAACACAATTTGAACTTGAACTGAAAGTTCTCATAGCTGTGGTGAGCTTACCTGGATGTTCTGAATGCTGAGCTCCAACACCTCGTTGGTAGCAGTACGGATGAAGTGGACATCTATACCAGACAGTGTAGTGAACACAAGTTCCTCAGGAACCTTATTGACCAAAGAGACACCCAGACCTTCCTCCAAGCTTACCAACACCTGTGAATGAATACAAAAAAGACATCACAGGAGATGTTTCTCATAGAAGGTTAAGCACTGTAAAACATTAAGCCCATGAGCTTTAGCACCTGGTACCAGACAGACAGTGTTTCCCACACATTAATTTATTTGTGGCGGTCTGCCACAATAACAGCATTGGCTGCCACATATTGATTTTCTATTTTTGGAGCTGTGTGTCCCATTCTCACTCACTCAACACAGCGCCCCCGTCAGTGATTACTATGATGTTATATACTGTGATAGTGGATGGCGGTGTGTTTTTTTAGTCCGCCGGTAAAACCATTGAAGAAGAGGAGGACTATTTAACGCAGTTGGCTTGACCGTAACTCCTCTGAAAAGAAGGTGGCTGGCCCCATCTCCCCCCACAAAGAGCGACAGGCCTTGAAGCCAGTTTTTGTCTTGGCCAAGGCGTGTAATTACATCATCATGTGACGCACTGGGGACTTTATCCTAAAAGCTAACATTGTGAAAGACGTGTCTGTAAAGTGGTAATAAATGTCTACAGAAGGGCCACCTGATTACATTGTATCCCCATCTTAGTTAGTTTGGCGCTAAACTGGAAATTAGCCGACTCGATTGGTGAAGTCTTGAGTGTGCATGCTCTACGTTACCCCAGGTGGACAGTCATTTGCATTTACATGTCTCTTGGCCATTTTCACCTTATTTAGGTGTTTTGATAGCAATCCACAAACTTCTGGTAGTTTTCTGGCTACATTTTTTTACCACTCCTATTGACAGAATTCAAGTTCAACTAAGTTAGTTGGCTTCCTGGCACAGACTCTCTTCAGCACAGTCCACATGTTCTCGATGGGATTCTAGTGAGGACTTTGGGAACCTAAACCTAAATTCTAGCCTGACTCCTTTTCACTTTTGATGTGTGTTTGGGGTCATTGTCCTGTTGGACACCCAACTGCACCTAAGACCCAAAATTCTACTGATGAGCTAAGGATTTTCTGAAGAATTTGAAAATGATCCTTCTTCATTATTCCATTTACTTTCTTTAGAGCAGCAGATCCACTGGCAGCAAAACATCCCCACAGCATGATACTACCAGCACCATGCTCGACAGCAGGTATGGTGTTCTTGGGGTTGAAGGCCTCACCTTCTCTCCTCCAAACATATTGCTGCTCATTGTGGCCAAACAACTTTCATGCGACCACAGAGTTTCTCCAGAAGGTTTTTTTCTTTGTCTGGGTGATCAGCAGCAAACTTCAGTCAAGCTTTAAGGTGCTGGATCAAGGGCTTCTTTCATTTAAGGCAGCCTCTCTTGCAGTCCTTGACTGTGGACACTGTCACCTGTGCTCCAGCACTTTGTAATTCATTGTAGACTTGCTATTTGGTGGTTTTTGGTTGACTCTTGACCATCCTGACCAGTTTTCTCTCAGCAGCAGGTGATTTGTTTTCTTCCTGATTGTAGCAGTAACACAACTGTGACATGCACTTTATACTTAGAAACAGTTGTTTGTACAGTTGATCTTGGGACCTGTAACTACTTTGAAATGGCTCCAAGTGACTTTAATCACTTGTTTAAATCAATAATGTACTATAATAATGTAATGTACAATAATCAATGCTGAGCTCCTTAGACCTTCCCATTGTTGTGCTTGTGGCTGAGTCTAATGGATGTATCAAACAAGTATTGAAATGGTTCCAGAAAAGTAACCAGCTGCTATCAATCATAATCACTCAGAAGAAGTTAAGAGGCCATGCTTCAAATAGAATTTGATTCACACAACAACTGCTCAATTGATCATTCAAGTTACTGTATGTATTTTTTTGAGCAAGCAGATTTGGTCATATATTCAGAATTCCTTAAATAATATATAATATTTTGAACCAAACCTCACAAAGTTTTTGTGAAAAAGTAGTTTGTGTTCTATCATCATTCTATCACAGAAAAATGAGAGCTGTAGAAAACATTGGAAATCAAGATATATGCCATGATATACATGTTCTTTATGAGTGGACGGAAACTTTTCAACACAACTGCATATTAAAATGAGTGATGTTCATGAATGTGTCATGTAGTTAACATGACAGTGTTTTTAGTCAGGTGTGAATGTCTGTTACAAACCATGGTTTATGTAAAGGCTTCCATTAAAGTATTTGAAAGGTACTCATACCTCCAGCTCCTGCTCAGTCTCTCTCTTCTTCACATCTTTGCTCCTGTCCTGTTCTGTGCTGGGTGAGCTTGGTATCATTCTCCTCTGGTTGAAGTCACTGACCTAGAGAACACCAAACAGATGAGAAATTATGAGATTCAACATCATTGTGACTCTGTGTGATTTCCACTGTAGGAAAAGAATCAGCATCCTGATGGCCTGGTGGATGAAGCTGTCTCTCAGTCTGCTGGTTCTGGCCCAGAGACTCCTCATTCTCCTCCCAGAGGGCAGGAGGCTGAAGAGGCAAGTAGGTGGGATGGGTGGAGTCACCCGCAATGCTGAGTGCTTTGCAGGCCAGACGTGTGCTGTAAATGTCCTGGAGGGAGGGGAGGGGGGCACCGATGATCCTCTCAGCTGCTCTTACAATGCGCTGCAGGGTCTTCCGGCAGGATACAGTGCAGCTGCTGTACCACACAGTGATGCAGCTGGTCAGGATGCTCTCGTTGGTTCCATGGTAGAAGGTGTGCATGATGGGGACTGGTGCTCTGGCTCTTTTCAGTCTGCAGAGGAAGTAGAGGCGCTGCTGAGCTTTTCTGGCCAGTGAAGTGATGTTGCTGCTCCAGGAGACGTCCTCAGTGAGGTGCACGCCCATGAACTTGGTGCTGCTCACTCTCTCCACAGCAGCACCGTTGATGGTCAATGGGGGGTGCTGGGTGGAGGCTCTCCGGAAGTTGACAACAATCTTCTTCATCTTCTCCACATTGAGAGAGAGATTGTTGTCTCTGCACCACATGGTCAGTTGGTTCACCTCGTCCCTGTGGTTTGACTCATCGTTGTTT
>OMLP01023483.1:0-17268 GCA_900302685.1 Spondyliosoma cantharus | reverse complement strand
TGTGTGTGTGTGTGTGTGTGTGTGTGTGTGTGTGTGTGTGTGTGTGTGTTCATGTGTGTGTGTGTGTTCATGTGTGTGTGGATGGGGTGGGGGCGGGTTGGTTTCACTTGAATGCACACTCTGCTGTTTGTTGACTTAAGATCATAATATGTGGTAGGAGGACGATTACGTGTGGGGAGCCCGAGTTTCCACACGCCTGGAATGTTTCTTCTTCTGTGTGTTTAGGATCACTAACTGCTCCGCTGGGTTTGTCGGATCATGTGGTTAGCTGGCCGGCATGTTGCTCCGACTTCGATTGGGATGTCACAATGCGTGAAGCATTTTATTGAGAAATTACGAAGATTGTCTAGAGGGGGCTCTGAATACTTGATTGAGAGGTTCACTCAACTTTTCTTTGTCTCCCTGCAGAGTGTCGGGCACCCTTCTGTCCCCGGGGATGAAGGGAACGGGGACGCCTCCTCCTCCGTCTCTCGAGAAACAGCATGTCCACCATCAACACAAGCCCTACTCTCACTACCCACACCACCAGTCTGCAAATGACGGTAGGAGAGACCCAAAGACATGTGGCTCGATCAGGAAATCTGTTTTTACTTGAATTTGAAAATGTCCTAGTGGCGTTTCAGTTTATTATTCTGAAATGAATCCTGTTGCAGGTGTAACTTCTATATGACTTCCTATAAGAGAATTCGTAGTGTCAGATCACTTAAATACACATAAGAACGCCCGTGTACTTTTTTAAACTCGCTGTAGCTGTAGACCCACATGAAAGGCCTCGGAGAGAGGAAGTTGTCTCTTAGAGAAGCCATACTGCCCTGTGGCTCTGTCAGAGCATTTTTAGGACAGAAAGAGATTAGAGTCGTAGAGACAGAGTGGGGAAAACCACATGCCGGAAGCCTTTTTCCTGCGCTGAATTAGCCAACAAAGTGCTGGCTCGTGTACTCAGCTGTCTCTCAGCGCCCTAACATGGCAGGCTCAGCTGTCACTCCCGAGCTTTTTTCCTAATGCCTTAAACACTGTTTTCCCTGTAAAGATCCACACATGGACGTCTCTCTAACCACGCTGCGGTCGGGGAGTTGCGTAAAAGCGCTCCAGGAAAGGCTGCTTTCCCATTATCGTGACTCCTGCGGTCGATCCCGAGTACAAACTGAGACGATGGGGACAAATGTTACATACTATGGGGCTGGCCTAGTTAGCACGAGCACAAATATAGCATTGTCATAATTTCAGATCCACATCGGGTTTCAGCCGGATGGAGCGGACGCTCACTGACCTTGGAGACAATCACCCATGCAGGCTGGTAGCAGTTGATCAAGTCTGGTTTCTATTTTTCTCCTCTGTTCCTCCTCCCTGCTCCCCTGCATCCTCCTTCATTTCCTAGAATACCAAGGCAGCTTTCAGAGCTGCTTCCATTTCGGAGACTCCTACAGGATGGAGCAGACGGTCGGTGGCATCCACGTCCCAGGAGATTCTCACGCCTACACTTCCCATCAGCACAATGGCTTCCACATGTCGACTAGCAACGCTGGCAATGCAGGTGAGGACAGTTTACCTTAGAGCCTATATGCCAGACTCATCAAAAATGATTTATTTCACAACAAACTGCTCATTATCTTGTCCGTTCCAGGCTTCAGCTTGTCCCAGGATTTGCAGGGCGGCGCGGGGTGCCAGTTCTCCTCCAGCCCAGAGGAGAGCGTTTTCTTCCAGGTGGGCAGCTTCGACCGCAGCCTGAGCCACATGTCCTCCATTTACACAGAGACATAGAGCCACACTGGAGCAGGGCACGCTTCACCACACCTACTTTACCACACAGCAGTCCAACTCTCTCCACAGCCATCTTGTCACACTTGGATCGCCTCTTCTCTACTTACTGTTTCCTTTTCTTTTTTTTTTTCACATAGCAAATCACAATCATTTAGAGCTCATTATGACCTACTTAGCTGCCAGATGGATGGTAAACGGGCAAGATGAGACGGACATTAAAATGTCTGGAGTCAGTCAGTTTAGATGACTAGGATGTGCTGCTTAGCTGACACTATCTGAACCGTCGTGATACAAATGACTTGTTTCATGGTCCAAGTAGGTAGCAAACAGTGGTTCCCAACCTGTTTCAATGATGTCTCATCACTGGTTGCAGACGTCTTCCAGCTGTAACCAGTTAACCAAACAATGTTTGTAAGTGATTCATAAGAAGATAAGCAGTTGGGAGGAAAAAAAACATAATTTGAGTTTTTTTCTGCTAATGTATTCTGTGTTTTGGGACATTTTTACTAATGAAGTCATGCTTCATTGTCACGATGACTACAGTGCTATTCAGTCTGTAAAAACACTTCTGTGGAAGAGAAGGCAGCTTTTTCTATTCTGACGAAAAACCTAAAGAAGCGCCAAAAAACAAAAAAGCCTCAGCAGTACAGCCTTCTTGCATAAATAATCAAAAAATAACACATGGAAACGACACACGGGGTACAAGTGGCCATTATACTGTGCATTTTATTAAGCGGCACCGTTAAACTTGGAAACATATTTAAATATTCCATTCACTACTCTAACACAAATACTGTGTTTGTATAATGAAGTTGGGGTCGATGGTTTTTGAGTTTGCAAGTACAAATTCTGATTTTGAGTAGCATTCAGTTGCACTTTCCACAGTAGGAGGTCGGGAAACTTCAGCGTTCTAGTTGTCTGGAATGTAGCACAAAAGTCAAGCTATCTCAGCCCCTGCTGCATCTATTTTGACCGTTCTGTTTTAAATTTTCTTAACGACTTAATCTCCCTGATGGTCCTTTAATTGTGTGACGACCCTTTAGAGACGTCTTGTGACTGTGTTGGGGCCCCTAAACCCTATGTTGGGAACCACTGGGTTAGAGAGACTTTCAATACTGTAAAGATAAAAAAAAACACTATTGAATCCTTTTCTTTTTTTAATAATGTTGTTGAAGAATTCCGATTGAAAAGGAAGAAAAGAAAACACACACATGCCCTTCTGTCTTTTAAAGGCTCAGAATGACATTTATTGGCCAAGATCTCATCATGTCCAAAAATATGACTCACACTGGTGCTAAGACGTTCACAGTACGATCAGATCAAGCTTCCACATGCTGTTTTTTTTTTTCAGTCTAAATATATACATTTCAGACACTACAAATGGAATGCCCTCTCCCTCCTCTTCATGTTTTTTTTCTCTCTGATCTACATCTTTCAATCTATTTTAGACCGAAGTGTAGAAAGGAATATATCATTTTGCCGTGTTTGTTGTAAAAGTGGAAAAGAAATGTGTTTGCATTTTCCATATTTTGTTGTTGTTTTTTTTTTCTTTTTGGATTTATCTCTGGAGGAGGGTCTGAACTCATTTATTCTGCAATAACGCAGAAAAAAACAACCTACTTTGTTATTATTATAAAATGTATAAAATGTACAGTTTGTTTACAGCAATCATTTGAATGTTTGTCATTTCTCAATTTAAGAAATAAATAATTGAATGATCACACAAAATATTTTTGGCACGTGTTTAACACTGTATATAAAATACAAACATGTAAAATGTAAGACTCAAATTGTGCCCATTAAGTTTGACTGTTAAACTGGCAGCTGATAATAAGAAAACCCTGCAGATTGTGGGCATGTTGTTCCCTCTAGTGGACGCTGGTGAGCACTGCGGGCGTCTCACTTCTGCTTCTTCTTGTTGAGGTAGCTCTGATAATAGAAGTTACTGAAAAGGACGATGAGGGTGACGCAGTAACCGAACACCAGCAAGTTCATGCTGTCGGGGAAGTCGCACTCTGTGAGCAAGTTGTTGCCTGTGTACAGGAGGAACAGAAAGAACTGTACCTGGAAAGGCAGCAGGACAAGTTCAGATCACACGTATAAACGTATATACACAAGTTGTTTTCTTACAGAGAGGAGACGCTCACCAGCTGCAGGGACGTCAGGTATTTCTTCCACCACAAGTACTTCTGCATGTGAGGGCCGATGGCAGCCAGGCCGTAGTACAAGTACATCATGATATGGACGAAGGAGTTGACCAGGCCGATGAAGAACGCTGCAGGATACGGATCAAACAAGGAAAGGCAAAAACAATCAGAGCAGCGCGAGGAAATAAACGATGTAGAGAATTCAAGTGTTGATAGTGAGAGAATTGAGGACACTGCAAAAATTAAAAAAAAAACTTTCAAATTTCATTAGACTTAATATAAGACACAGTCGGCTTGAAAATATGATGAAAGTCAGATATAGGACGCTTGTTTTTAGACAATTCTCACTTACGTACTGCAAGAAAGCAACACCTTGTTTGTTTGTTTGTTTATACTTATTTTAAAGTGGAATTTTGTCCAGTGTATCAAAACTGGTACACTTTTCAGCTTTGAATAATATGTGTGTGTGTGTGAGGCGGAAGACATTCGGTAAATCGATACACTGACACCAAGATTAATGTAGATATTAACTCCCAATATTTAGGTTTAGTTTCAGAGCATTTCAGTCACATTAAACACTGTTAGTAAGCTATTGTTATTTACATTTATAAAAAAAAATCTCCTGTCTTCTGATCATCTGTTGAACTACATTAGTGGTTTTTTTTTTGGTTTTTTTTCGGACTTCAACATCATAGAACCATCACACAATAAACGCACCTCTCACTCCCTCTGTCTTGAGCCCCTGGGTACAAAACTGAACTACTGATATCTATAATGTGGAAACAATACTATTCTATGGTTATTTTTAACTAGAAAGACCCATACCAGGGTATGTTAGCGTATCTCTCGATAACTTCCAACTTGCCTAATTTACTAACTAACTAACTAACTCGGTAGCACAAATACATGTTTTAACTGTTTTTAAACAACCTTTTAAAAAGGGGCCAAGTTGTTCGTGAAAGCAGATGGGTGGGGTTTTGTTAACAATAAGATAAATATAGAATATGCTCCATTTCAAACTCAGACTTCTTTTTACTAAAATAGTTGACTTACACTGTCCGCCGGCCACATACTTGATTCCCGCCCACCAATTGAAGATCATGGTGGCGTGGTGGTAAACATGAAGGAAAGTCACCTGGCTGTCCTTCTTCCTCAGGATGAAGAAGATCTGCTCGTAATAGAGGCGAAGAGGAGACCATCACGCTTTGGAGTTCTCGCTGTTACACCTCAAAGTCTTTCATATCCAACGTTTTCATGCATACTTACCGTGTCACTGAGCTCTATCACCTTGGAGAAGAAAAACCACCAGCAGACTCTGGCCATCTAGAGGAGGGAAACCACGAGTTTTACATATTCTACTGTATGTTTTATTCGTAAAAGTGCTGACAGAAATACAATTTGGTGAAATATGTAGCTTGTGACAGACCAAACGCAAGTGACCAAAGTATGTCGTGAGACATGCTTACCCTCATGGCCAGTGGGCTGGTGCTGTAATCTACAGGCTGACAGAGTAAACTGTAGTTTGAGAGCCAGGACGTAACCAGGAACTGTGTGTAAATATTCAGAAAATTACTTCAAATCAAACGATACACAAGTAATATAATCCCGCAGCAGCATCAACTAAATATCCAAACCTGTCGAGCAAATCTGAATATTTCAGATCGTGCAGCACATACACACCTCGTAGCACATGTAGGCAGACAGGCCGACCATGGCGAAGTTGTAAACAATGAGGACGACTTTGAGGTCAACTGGCTGTCTGTGTTTCATCAGACGGGGGCCGGCCCAGACCCCACCGAGGTAGATCAGGAAGATGATTGCCACCGGGACGGGGGAGTAGACCAGCAGCCACGGGTCCGTCCTCTTGTCTGGAACACACAGAGCTCTGCGTAAAGGGTCTCGAAGGCATCATTTAGAAACAAGTCAGAAGGAACCTATTATTGACCCATTTTTATTTATTTGTGTTTTACAGGTTCTTGCATGTGTAAAAGGTCTTGTAAGTTTAAAGTCCACAGCAACAGAAGCTCAACAAACCCCCCCTGAAACATCTCGCCAGGAGTCCCAGCATTTATTCCGCGACTTTGTGACATCGTACTACGTCACCATGTCACACATTTGCGTAATTAATGCCTATAACATGGCAGAAGTGAGGCTGAAAACATTACAGAGCCGACTGGAGACACGGTGAGCGCTGCTGGCTCGGTGTGTGTGAGCTGACCAATCAGAGGAGACTGGGTATTGGGGGGGGCTTAAAGAGACAGGAAAGAAAACTTATGTGTTATATGAGTTATACATTTTTAAGAGCTGCAATGATTTCCCCGCACGCTTTTGTTTTTGACAGTTTTTGTTTGAGTCCGCAAAGGAAGAGTTCAGGTTTTTACAATTTGTCTGCAGTTTTATCAACGTCGACCAAACCCTCATCCAAAAAACACTAAACGTTGAATACATTAGTTTTGGTCCGGTGAATCAGGGTTCCTGCTCCTTCTCCTCCCAGCTTACCCTATGTTTCCACCACTGTAACAAGATAATACCATTTGAATAGTGTCATGGTGGTTCATGCATGTGACGAGCCACAGAGCAGTCATTGTGAAGGCTCGCGGTGGAGCACATCTGCATCTCACAACTCCCCCACACTGAACACGCGCAGCACGGGCTTGTCTTACACACTGAGAATGTCTTAAACAAATGCAACATAAACTGTATACGAGAGGGAAAAAAACAGTCTTAATCATACCTCCATTGTCCACTATCCTCTGATGCACAGAGAGGATACTTTGCCACAGGGAAGCCATCTAGGGGAAAAAAGAAAGTTATGATTGCAAACGCTCAAATCTGCCGCATGTAAAGACAGAAGTCTACTCACAGAGGGTGTTTCAACACGCTGGAGAACCTTTGGACACAAGCTGGCAACTGGTAGTTATTAGCCAAGTTCAACATGCAGCAGCAGCAGCAGCACGCCCTGCGGACAGATCAGGTCCTCGTCCTGACCTTAGGTGAATCAATGAGGACACAAACAAACTGCAGCAAACTTTCACCGCAAGCTCAGGACTATAAATCAATCTGTGCACACAAGCAACTGCTGACAGGGCGCACACTTCAACCTGAGGAGGAAGTCACTGAGAAACTCTGGATCACTTCCTGTTTTTCTTCGCTTTGGTTTGGAGAACTTTTTGTCCTCTTAGGGCGGACCGGCTGGTTGTTACGTGTTCATCCCAGCAGGGGGCGCTGTTTCCTCCAGTAGTCTGACGATGAAAGATGAGATAACTCCGCATGTGGCAGTCACGACACAGAAAGTCATTATAATAAGAAAGCAGATTTTTTATTTTGATTAAAAAAAAAAAAAAAAATAGCATGTTTTAAAAAGAAATCACTTCCTCCATGACACATAACTACAGATGAGATCTTGTCTGGCAGCTGACACCTGCCACCAGCTTGCATGAATCCTGTTGTATGTCTTGTGTCTGGGCTTTTACTATCCAAGGGTACAACCTCTTCACTTTGTTTGCACAAACACTGCAGATTTATGGTGGTAATAAACACGACAGTTATCTCACAAGATGCACTTAATGCATGCACTTAACCTGAGATAAAATCCTAAAAATTATTTTAGGATGCCATCAATGAAACTTCACAGCGAGGCTAGTCATCATAATAATACTGTGATAAAAAAAAAACATAATCTATAATGAATCATATTAAAACTGCTGATGTCCAGGAGTCGAATCTTAACAGGAGTACCAGAGGATACTCTTACAGTATACAGGATACACAGATTTTTATAAAAGTTAAAAAAAAAATATTATAGTGTTAAAATAATGTTGTCATTTTGTTTCTAATTCCATCACTGATGACGTGGCAAAAAGGGACGCGTTTGTGTAAAGACTTCATGTTGGACGTTCGCACACAACTCCATCAGGATTCCTGTTTGACTGTGTTGAAGAAGGAGCTGAGGGAGAGCTGTCTGCTGCCGCTCTGAGCTGCACTCAGTCTGGGCTTTTTACAGGTCTGAACTTTCTTGGCGCCGGCGGGCTTTTGTCTTTTTCCATCCTGAACGAGACGAGCAGACATGAATGATAAAAGTGGAATCTGCTGTTAGAGCATTATAATTTTTAGAGTGAGGTATATTTTAAAAAATAAATATTCAGAAGTACTTGCCTTAGTGGTTTTATCTTTTTGACCGTGCACAGAGTCACATAGCTTCACAATCTGAAAGATAAGATAAAACTCTAAGGACTCGGCACAGCGGAAATTCACACGTCAGAGCAGCTCAAGAGTCAGAAGCAGTGTGAAAAACAGAGACATAGATTATTCTAAAAGTAGAAAATATAACAAGATGTTGATTGAAGGTGCAATGTGCAAGAATTTTGTCTGAAACTGAAAAAATGTACTTCTAACAGAAGGTGAAGAAATAATATAGTAATAAGTATTGGTGTTATGTCAAAAATGTATTGTGTTACAGTCAAGTCATCCTGCTGACCAGCGATCACCTCGCCACTTTTTCACCTCAAGAGCTGTTAGTACGATAATGAACCACACTAACACTTCTCGTGTGCTCTTGAGCTTCCAGTAAAGTCAACTAGTACATCCGCAAGCTGCGAGGCTAACTGAGCTTACCAGCAAACAGAAGCAGCAGTTAGCAGCTACTCCAATGAGACGCTGTTCCTATATGTTTGGAACAGGCCTATGAATTCAACAGCCGGCCAGTTCTTACATACAGCACCTTTAAATAGAGAATATACGCCTTTCACATAGACAACGTAATTGCACAGGATTACCGCACTCATAATTGTTACACACACTCGGTGTTCAGCATTATACCCAAAGGTTTAATAATATATAATTCTAAATGGATTAGATGGGAAACAAGCAAGAAATGCCCAGGACAAATGCAAAGTCTAGATATGAAGGAAGACCTGTAAATAATATAGTATAAATGTGTAATAGCACATAAACATGAGTAAAAGATAACTGCGCAGTATGAAAAGGAATAATGTGAAATGTCTATATAATGTAATATGTACATTTAACAATAGACATATACAATTGTGGGGGTACTGGCAGTAAAATGCTTACAAACCAGCAGACCAAAAATATGCACGACTTGGATGATAAACAAACGGCTCTTCAGGACATAATCAAACTGAGATGTGCTTTTATAGGCTCTCAAGGCCGCAATAAAATAAAATGTTAAAAACTGAAGGTGTATAGGGGCTAAGGGGGTTCAGTTAAGATAAACCCAAAGATAAACAAGCAAAAGAAAAGCTGCTGGCATCTGGCTACTTGTAAAAGGCAAGCAACACTCGCACAAATAAGGATGTCCCTGATGCAGGTAGACTCGTTGACTGGTGACTCTTGTGGTCACAGAACTGGGCTGAAGAAGAAAAAACACAATCTCCCTCAACTAGAACGAAATTGGGCCAAAACAGACCAGAGTTTCTGCCGTTTAATAACAGGGAACACTCCAAATCAATGTAATCCTGTAATGTCACAACACACTGGAAATTCACTGTAATTAACTATACTAGCAATGCTGAAGTCTGCTTTCTGTGAGTGATAATCAAGTCCGCTCCTGCAGGTGCAGCTGACCTCAGTCACACAGCAGGGCTTCACACACACACACACACACAAACACACGCACACACACTGAGTAAACAAAATAAACACCTTTTTCACTCCTGTGGACACAGCAGCTTCCTGCAGAGCCGACTTGCTGAGCCACTGCGCGTTTTCAGTCTGCGTCTGTGAGTCACCGTCCTTCAGACGCACACTGTGAACCACGTAGGTCTGGTGGATGTGGGAGAAGATGTGAACCACCTGCAAACAGCCCATGAATGATGCATCAGAGGGCGGTCACACAGCTACAGAAAGAGTTTATGTGTGTGTGATGGGTAAACATCTGACCGACCTCTCCTACATACTGGAGGAGGCTGTCGGTCAGGCGGGTTCCCAGCTTCTTGCTGATCTCGGCACACAGCGCCTTCTTCTGTTTCATCTCGGAGCTCTTCTCCTCCTGCAGGAGACTCGGAAACTCCCACATGCCTGCCAGCAGACCTGACAACACACACACACACACACACACACACAGGCAAAACACATACTATAAAAACTCAAGAGAAACATTTTAAAAATCTCAACAGATCAGATTGTGTAGTGCATATTCTATTTAAACATGTGTAACACTGGAGACACATTATTTCGACGGACGAGTTCGTGTCACCACCACTGCACTGACCTTTGTTGGGTCTCTGCGTGAGCAGGTACTCGTCCTCTCCCTCTTCTCCCGCTCGGATCACCACACACGTCAGAGTTCGCTCCACTCGTGGCGGCTTCTTCGCCGGCTTTCTGGGGAAGTTCTGCACACCCAGCTCATCGTCCCAGGGCTCGGAGGGACACAGCGGACATGTCCCGCTGTTCACTGAAGGGAGAGGAGACGGTTCTTTGATATAACATCATGACTCCATGAAGGTGCGAGAGGAGGACTTGGGACACTTACAACAGTCTTCTATATCAGGCAGGACCGACGGCTTCCTGTCAAGCTTCCCCAGCAGCTTCCTGGAGTTTTCCTCTTGTTTCACATGAACCTGCACATACATACACCAACCCTGACATACCATAACTATGACTTACATCTACTAGGACATGTTTAGCACTTGTGGGTTTTTTTACCTTGCGATAAGAGTGACAGTGTGACTGTACCGGACACTGGCTGCACAGCGGCCCTTTAGGGGTGCAGACTCGTGCTCCCAGCTCCATCATTGCCTGGTTGAAGTCCCCGGGTCTCTCAGGGTCCACCAGTGTGTTGGCCAGACTCCTGAGACAAAGAAAATGATGAATCTTAAGACAATATTTAATCACTTAAAAATCTTTCTCATTTTTTGTGCTTTGATTTTTTGCCAGCATCTTTCTTCCAATTTTCCCGCTGAGGAGATAATGTCTGTGGCCGCCCAGAGAAAAGGTGCAGCGCTCAGCTTTTTTGTGTGTCAGCTCCGAGCACTTTGAGTTGAAAATCTCTCAGCTTTTCAGAAAGGCGCTGGTGACGCCACCGTCGCTCTTTCTCTTTTTTCCTGGCCTCGGCGATAATATTCACCATATTTCGTGCGACGCACACACATCCTCCTTGGTCTGATCCCGATGTCGAATAAAAAAACAAATGGATAGTAAACTGCAAAAGGGGCAGTGTCTATCATACAGAGCAATAACATTCTTAGATATTAAAAGAGACGCTTGTAAGTTAAAACTCAGCTCCTTGAGGATAATAGTTTGAAGTTTAATCTCACCAAAGTGCCTCTGTCACTGCAGGGCTCGTGCTGTCAGCGCCGATGGCCCTCAGACGACACAGCACCCGAATCAGATTGCCATCCACCGCTCCCGTCACCTAGGCAACACATATCTTCAACATCAGCGATAAATAAGTGTCACGTGTCTCCGTGTGTGTGTGTGTGTGTGTGTGTGTGTGTGTGTGTGTGTGTGTGTGTGATGACCACTGCAGCCGCTGTGTGAGAGCAGCCAGGCCCGCGGCCACATAGCGATGACAGCGATATCTGCTGACGTATCAGGGCAGGGCCGCGAGACGGGACACACATAATAATGTGAAAAGGCAGTCGGCTCGGCCAGGCGGCCTGTTGTGGACACAGGCTGAGCCTCCGAGCTATACGGACTACTGACTACTGTAAGCACACATGTGAGCAACTATGATAAGAAAGTGAAAAAGAGGAACGAGCAAAATATGCAAATACAACCTGCCTTCCTGCCTTCTCTTGTGTTTGTATGTGAGACGGAGACAGAGAGGCATCTCTGAGTCAAGAACACAGACAGCAGGAGGCAGAGCGATGAACTCTCCCTCCATTGTAACATTCACAACATCATCCCCAGTTTATTCATCTCATATCTCAAAGAAAACCAAGCAACGGTGTCTGAACATCCCTCAGACCCATTCCAAGAAATCTCCAGCTCAGCAGGGGCTCTGAAACTGTGTGTGTGTGTGTGTGTGTGTGTGTGTATGGTCCTGTGTACAAGTCAGTGTGTAAGACCAAAAGAGAGAGAGAGAGGATTCGAGGCCTAATCAAGTGAATACAGTTCCCGAGAGCTCTTTCATATATTTCTAAAGGCGATGTGGAAAAAGCCTTACGCTCCAGCAGAGAGGCGAGTTTGATCTACATGTGAAGGAACAACTGAAGGGCACCACGGAGATGGAAAGTAAGAAAAAAAAGGAAAAGCAGAGGAGATAAGTAGTGTACTGGAACAAGCCTTCGGACAGCAGGGAGGTCTGAGGAGCAGCTGACCTGGAAACAGCCTTTCTCCTCACGCAGTTCCTTCCTGCCTCCCACAGCGCACGACGTCACTTCAGCTGCAGAACCCTTCACTTCTGATCTCATTTACTCTAATTCTCACAGACACGGCTCTGAGAGTTAAAGAACTTGAAGGGACAACACTCGTAATTCTTGCTTGAAGAGTGAAAAAGACGAGCTCAGAGTTAAGTCGGGGGAACAGGAGCAGCGTCGGACAGGAGGATGTGAGCAGTGTCACACTTCACAGATATGATGGTCAGCCAAGGTGGAAATGTCTTATCTAATATATTTATATATTTATAGGGTCATTTAAGGATTTCCTCTGTGTGTTCATTGTTATTCCTGTTGGTTGTGAACATCTGGTGTGTTACAGTTGACTCAGTTAAAGGATGAAGACGGTGTTTTACTGTGTTTTTGATTTGATCATGCTGTAAATATCTGACGGCTTCTAAGGCTGTGACCTTCAGCTGATCTGTGAGAACAGGAGACGTTAAACCTTAAAAACAGCCCACACAGACAGCATGTTGTTTCCTACAGTACCGGGTCACTGTAGAGGATAAAGAGGCCGTGTGGCAGAACGCAGCAGCAACTCAGAGACTTCAGCGTCTGAAGCTCAGGAGGTGAAGTAGGTCGTCTAGTAATCGGGAGGCCACTCGTTCAAATCCCTGCCTGCCTGCCTGCCTGCCTGCATGTCGAAGTGTCCTCGAGAAAGATACTGAACCCCAAACTGCTCCTGATGGATTTGATTTGGCACCTCAGTGTGTGAATGAGTGAATGAGACGAGAGTTTAGAAAGTGTGAAAGACATGCTTCTTCTTTTCTGCAGTTTCGATAAGTAGCTACGGCTAAAAACCTGTCAGTGTTTCTGTCCTTCACCTCCCGTCTGATAGTCCAGATCGTGTTCACAGCCTCCATCTCTTGGATCTCTTGCACTACGATGTTATCACAGATCTGATCAGCTTCTTTATATGTTGTGCATTTTGCGTTTTGCGTCGTCTCGTGTCAGCGTTTCATCCCAAATGCTCTGGACTTATACACATTTGGTGAACTGATGCGTATTTTGGAGTAGGATGCTGCATTTGGATGAATCTAAATAAGCTTCAGTGCTCATATTCATCACAATAAGTAACAGTATGTCAATTTACAGCTTCCTAACTATTAGGTAGAAGGATCAACTTATTTGTTTTGGACTTTGCTGATGATAAAATAATACAGAATATTACCAACTTCATCCTTTAATAGTGGAAAGATAAGAAGGTGTGTTGGTATAATTAGAGTTTGTGTATTTGGGATAAAAGCACTTAGTTAAAGGTATATTTTGCAGAGAAACTGCAAACTGCTGTAAACTCATTTAAACTGGAACAATTAGAAACATTTTATTCATGTCCAAAAGTGGAAATTGGATAAAGTTACAGTTGCTTCTTCTAAATGTTAAAATATCACATTATGAGACAAAAAAAATATAGTATTATGACAACTTTACATACATATATAGAGAGAAATAAAAATACTACTTGAAATAGAAATATGTAAAGATGTGTGCCTACAGTATTACTACAGTGTAGATAACATTGTGTAATAGTTGCTAAAATAACATTAGTTAACGGCACAGACCTGAGATGTTGCACAATTTATGCATTAACACCTGTAATAATCCTTTTATAGGTAATAAAGACGCATCAAACTGTGTTGGGTTTAAATCCGGTCCATTTTTAGCAAACGTCTTCCATAGCTGATGCATTCTCTTTGTCATTTATTGCTATAAAGTGCTTTTTTTCTCCTGTGTGTCCCACAGCTGGTCCTTTAAAACACTGCTTCATTCTGTCAGGGGGCTCCTGGATGATTTGCTGCTGGAAGTCAGGGTTAAATATAGCTCAAATGGCAAATATAGGACAGTTGGCCACGAAACCTCTGGTGATCAGATGGAGAGAGGGAAGGATTTACCGAGGAGGAGGAGGAGGAGGAGGAGGAGGAAGAGGAGGAGTGAGTGGGTGAGAGAGCAGAGAGGGAGAGGAGAGTGAAAATAGGTCTAGTGATTCTATTACAACTTGTGTTAAATTTAAAATGTCCTATATCTTATATGTAACTCAGTGTAGTTCTGCTCTTTAATAGACAGATCGACTATAAATCTCTCTGTGCTGCTCATATAAACCTATATATGTATATATACACACACCTGCTGGATAGATGGACAGGTGATAGATGGATCCGTTTCAAAGCTGCCTCACCTGTAGTGTCACATCCTGGCATGTGGAAAAACCCTCATGGTCAATATTAGCTTAGCAAACAGCATCAGTCCAGCCAGCAGTCTGTTCCGATACTGTCGGACACGTTTCCCCTCCACTCACACATCTATCTGTCCACATCCCACAGAGATGGAGGGTGAACAACCCCACCTTGTTTTATTTAATGTAACATCTGTCTCGTGTTGTGTTGTGCGTCTACAGACGGACGGATCCATGAGTTGAGACAAACAGAGGCATGAACAGCTTCAGAAGGGTGAAACAGAATATGAAATGTAGGGAGAAGAGAGCTCGACAGGACGGAGAGTGCTCGACATCAGACGGTAAGACAAAGAGAATGAAGACAGGACCACAGTAAACCACACCAAGCAAAGGGAAAGACAAGAGACAGAAGCAACACAGAAAGAGGAGCTGCAACGATCAGCGCTGGCTCTCCAAATCAAAGCCTTCCTGCCGTGCTGTGTGCGTGCGTGTGTGTGTGTGTGCTCTGCTCTGCTCTGAGAGGACTCCTGCCAAAAACCTCTAAACTGTCAAACACACAAGACTTCTGTCACATATCGTGCTCCCACATCGTCGGCCGTCTCAGATATGGTAATGACGCTTGCCAAACAAAATCTCGTGGCGGCTTCGGCGCCTGTGTTCAGCAACTTTTGCACCACGACAGCAGGACCGACAGAATTACACCACGAGAAGGTTGTCGTCTTACGCATGGACGTCACTGATTCAGATTCAGATTCAGTGTGTTAGCACTTGTGTCCGGTGCTGGATGATGGCGTCTGGCTCTTGGGGCTGATAGCTGCTTGACACACTTTGGTTTCTATAATCTCACAGTAATCCAAAGATCCTCATCAGTGGCTGAAAACATACAAATCTTACGCGTGTCTGCAGTTTAAAAGGAAATTAACATCTTATTTGATCATTTGTTTGATCTAATCTGACGGTGGAGGACTTTAGTCCAACGTAAATCCTCGTTCACCTGCGTCCATGTTCAAGTGACCTCACCTCAGCAGCAGCATCTTTGTGAGGAGATATGAGATCATAACACGTCTGTGGGTCTCACCTGACCACTCCTGATGTGTTCCTGAGGACGGAGGCAGCGAAGCTCTGCGTGACACCCACCAGACTCGTCCCGTCCACCTCCACGATCTGGTCATTCACCTTGATCCTGACAAACACACACAAGCGAGAAGTCAACACATTGTGCAACAATCCTTTGTGCTGGTTTAACTGTCTTGGATGCAGCCTAGAAAAATTAAAAACAAAATGCTGTTATGACTCAACATGCACAAGGGACAAACAAACAGGACCATCATACATATTCACATTATTTTGCAAATCACACACACAAACAAAGTGCCAGACTGTCTTGTGGTCACAAATTTCCGCTGCGGTAGCTCCAGACTATTACCTAACAGAGAGACAGAAGAGATGAGGCTCAAAACAAACTAGGAGGGCTAACGAGGACATGGCGAGCTCTTCCCTGGGCCACAACACAGCCGGCATTTCTGCTCTGGTAATGATGGGAGGTCAGCTAAGTTCTGGACCTGAAATCAAAGTCATGATGATCCACTATTCTGGACTGTGTGAACGGAGGAATGCACTCGCTAAATATTCAATTTAAATCCACTTCGAAATTTGCATAAAAAACAGACTGAGAGGAATTAGAAATCTGAGTTTTGAATAATTTGTTGGACATATGAATAAAACAATAACCAGCTCTCTGTACTTTTCTACAATCAGCATATTGTTGTTATTCTTCACAGCATGAAGGCAAAACACATGCATCAACTTCTGCTGCAGCACATAACTTCAGTCGTCTTCTGTCTGGTCCGAGTAATAACAGCCTGCAGAAGTACAGGACCAACGTCTTCAATATCCATGAACACAGACATAATTGTCACATATTATTATATAAAATCGTCCAATCAAATCCAGCTGCAGCACTCTGGAGACTTAATTAATTCTACATTACACACAAGCATGCTGACTCTATAATATTTGGTGCAAATGTTTATGAATGCAGGAATCTGAGCACCATCTCACTGCTGACTGAAGACTTAATATTAACTCATATCTTTCTTGATTTGCATGATGGAACTACAATCACAGGGTTCATTCCTTGGAAAATAAAAAGTCAGCTCACTGCAATACCCTCCATAACCAGCAGGGAAATCCCTCATGTCTAATTTTTAGATATCAGTTTGATTGTATAAATGAGGCCCCAGACACCTACAATGTTTCCTTATTGCAAAACCTCTGCAGATTGTATTTGAAGTTTTGATCAAATTAAATGACGGCTGCATCCACAGCTGCAGTAAACAGTCACCTTGCAGCTCCCGTCTCAGACTGTCACAACATCTAGCAGCTGCACGGCACGATTTAATCCGACCGCGACGCTCAACACATCAGCTGGAGCCGTCGTATGGACGTATAGAGCCTGACAGGGAGGCAGAGAGCGAGCTGGTCGTCTGTCAGTCAGCAGCTCAGATGCTTTTCTGACCGTCGTTGCATCTAAACATCTCAGTCGAGCTGTGTGGGGCCGATGGATGACTGACACCAAAGGAGGCGGAGAGGACGACAAAAAGACTGACAACAAAGGAAGATGACACACACACGCGCACACACACACACACACCCCTTCGTTCTTACCACAGCATGCACACACACACTGGGTCATCTGCACCAGACAATACAGTGAGCAACAGCCAAGCCCATCTATCTGTCTGACTGTGTGTGTGTGCGTGTGCGTGTGCGTGCGTGCGTGTGCGTGCGTGCGTGCGTACGTGTGTGTGTGTGTGTGTGAGAGAGAGTGAGAGAGAGAGAGAGAGAG
>OMLP01023479.1:18376-29997 GCA_900302685.1 Spondyliosoma cantharus | reverse complement strand
AGACTGCAGGACGGTGTGTCTGACACTGTGGTCAGCAGCACTGGAGCTTCACAGGGAACTGTTCTTTCCCCCTTTCTGTTCACCCTGTACACCTCGGACTTTCAGTTCCTCTCTGAGTCCTGCCACCTGCAGAAGTTTGCGGACGACTCAATTGTTGGCTGTGTCAGTGAGGGGAAAGAGGAGGAGTACAGGGGTGTTGTGGACTCCTTCGTCAAGTGGTGTGCAACTAACCATCTGCATCTCAACTCCACCAAGACTAAGAAGCTGGTGGTGGATTTCCGCAGGAGGAAATCTGCCCCCACACCCATCTCCATCAATGGTGTGACTGTGGATGTTGTCCAGGATTACAAATACCTTGGAGTATACCTGGATAACAAACTGGACTGGGCCAAGAACACTGAGGTTGTTTACAAGAAGGGCCAGAGTCGACTCTATTTCGTGAGGAGGCTCCGGTCATTCCACGTATGTAACATCATGCTGAAGATGTTCTACCAGTCGGTGGTAGCTAGTACCATCTTCTTTGCTGTTGTGTGCTGGGGCAGCAGGCTGAGGGCAGCAGACACCAATACGATCAGCAGGATCATCAGGAAGGCTGGCTCCGTCCTGGGGGTCCAGCTGGACTCTTTGGTGATGGTGTCTGAGAGGAGGATGCTGTGTAAACTACACAGTATCCTGGACAACAACGCTCACCCTCTCCACCAGGTGCTAGCAGAAGCAGAAGTTGTTCATTTAGTTATTTGATTGATTTAAGTTGAGTTAGCCTTTATTTTATTATTTATCTTATTTTATTTTATTTTATTTTGTGTTAGCTTATTTTTACTCTTTCCCACTTTGTACTGAAACTGTTGCACAGCAATTTCACTCGGGATAAATAAAGCTTCTTGAATCTTGAATCTGAATCTTGAATCAATGCAGGACAGTGGAAGTTGAGGGTGAAAAGCAGTGTAATGGAGTTTGCATGCACTTTCCTTAATCTTGTACATTACTGCAAGCCACGAATATGTTGAAGGTTTATACTTCTTTATGTCGCAATTTGACAGTTCTCAACACTGTGCTTATGGTCTGGTTAAGTTTAGGCACAAACAACACTTGGTTAGGCTTAGGAAAAGATCATTTTTAGGCTTAAGATAGCTGCTTTGGTCGCCACAAACACAACCGGAGATGTCACGACTTTTTGTCAAATATATCAGTTTTGAATCCTCTCAAACTTGACTGGAAGACGCTGAGGTCTCCTTTAAAATGTCCAATGGTGTCACGTTGAAAAGCACTCTTGAAATTTGGTTGCTGGCTTTGCAATCTTTTAACTCAAGGTAACTCACCACCATCCCCTCCACGTTCTGACATAAAAGTCAGTTTATAAACATGTAAACTGCCCGGTGACTTGGCTGTCTTAACCATATTATTATCGTTATATTGTTTAGTAAGAGTGCAGATACTCTGGAAAGCAAGAATTATGGAGCCTAAATCCAAAATCAAAATGAAAACAAACATGTTTCGGTGTAATAATACAAAACAGCACGTACAGCCTGTTGTGTAAATAACTATCAAGTTTATTTGATGAGGATTCTACAACCACCATGACAACCTCAAATTAAAGCCACATTACTACAGTCAAACTACTGACATGACATGCAATTAGACTGTGGAGTGTAAGTGAAGCATAAATCAATCCACACAGCCAAACTCTGAGCTGGACGCAGATCAACACAAGGAACATGCAGCTCCAGCACCAGCATCTACCAGTCTCGCACCCATTATAGCTGAGAGTGCAGCCACCTCTGCACCCAGTTGTTTGTCATTAGCTGCTGACTTTATCGATTCTTTTTATTGTTCTACTTATGTATGGAACTGAGTGTGGGTTCCACTTTCCCAACGCTCAATTAAGACTGATTACACAACTTTGGGTTATGCAAAGTGCTTACGAGAGGAGAATTAGATAGTAACAATGTCGTAATTACAAAAAGCCAATCATTCATTTAGTGGCAACATAAACTTTATAAACTGCTGCAGTGATTTCGGCCTGCACAGCAGAGCCTTGACCTGCGTCTGCAAAGTTTTACTCAAAGCAAAAAAAAAAGAAGCTTCTTACCAAGCCACAGCCCACTAGTTTCATGGCAGACACCCTAACCACACAACCACCGCGATGGATAATGGAGAAAGCAATGGGATTTGTAGTAAAAGCGCCGTGCATCCTCACTGAAACACAGCCGCCATGTATTCCAGAGCCTCGGCAGCTTGGCCGATCGCTGTGAGTGAACGCAGATGGGAGCGATGCCTAGCAGTGGAAAACGGGGAATAAACTGGCTTAATGAAAGCATCATGGCACAGTGAAAAGCCAGTCTAAGCCATCAGTGAGAATGCCCCGGGGGTAGGAAGATGTGCTGGTGTGCGTGCTGGGGGCTGGAAGCTTGCCTAAATCCAGGAGCTCTGTTGGCCCTCTGTGGGCTCATGGCAGTCCACTCCCTCACCATGCAGGCCCTCCTGGGAGCAGCCAGAAAACTGATATGCCATGTTACAGGTTAGGCCTCAAGGTACCAACTACAATATCAGGAAAATTAGATGCTTACTTGAGAATGGCAGCGGCCCAAGCTTGTCATTTACAGATAGAGTTGCATTTCTCTGTCCCCGTCCTTAGCGTCATGAGAAAAAACTCAAAATTTATGTTTTGTGTTACAGAACAGAGACAACAGTTTTTTGTTTTTTTTTCACAACAGAGCTGCACGACTGATGTTTGCCATCAGCTGTTCAGTTAACAATTTCAACTCACCAATATTTTCCCCAGCTTCTCAAGGTTGCGTGCAATTGTCGCCTGATATTAATTTTCTTAATATTCCACAGATAATGCCTCCAAGCATTTAATGCAATTCATGCGGTAAATGTTTTACCACTGTCTTTGCAGACAGTTGGGTGTCTCATCTCGAGAGCAAATGTGAGCTACAACTTCTGATTTGTGTATTTGGCATGTTTTAAAGCTGCAGCTATCAATACTTATATATAAGTATGTCAAGTGTATTGATACTGCCCTATTAATGCGCTGTTATGCTTGATTTTTTCCACTGTATTTGTTCACTGATTCCTTCACTACATTGCTTAAAATCGCGTATGTTGAAGACCCTTCACAGTGACGCCCTTGGAGGGTGTCAATAACATTGTTTCAAATATATTTGGAATCATTGGACTTCCAGAGACTTGGACTGCCATTTTATGGTTGTTTTTACTGATGCTTTAAATCAAGTCCCCATCTATTTCAGTTGTTTAGGAGAACACCGCGATGCTGTTTTGTTGGGAAACTCTAGAAATGTCTTGTGGAAACTTCACTGACTTTCCATCGGCATGGAAGTAGGTACTGTAGATAATGAGTTAGATAATGAATTTTAAGGTTTTTTTTGTTTTTTTTTCCTTTTCCTTATTATAGGGTTATATAATTTTAATTCACAGTATTATAAAGTTCTAATTTGGTGGAAAAGGGAAATTATCTAACATCTAAGTATAAGTCTCCATCAACACCCTTTTAATTTAGCATACGTTTTTCATTTGTTTTCTTTCATTCAGTTATCCTCTCCAAGGTTCTGCCGTACAATGTACCTATTCAGTGCTTTCTGCTGTCTCACTGACTTACCTCATCACTCATTTATATCCATGTCGGCTATTTCATTTGTGTAGAAAGCACATGACTATATGGTTTCACTTGAGTTGCATTCTGAAATCTTCGGATACCCCAAAGTATGGCTCTGAAGTGTTCCCAGAACTGTAATCCTCACTCTTTAAATCCTTCATCCCTCACAACACCAGCACATTGTATATAAAATAAATGTACTCAAGTTAAATTGCTATTTCACATTAGGTCTGTAGTAGACGTATGGACTCATCTGTCATGTGGATGGACAGTTCAAGGGAGGGACAGTTGTGCATTGTCCAGAAGGCAGCGGTGAAAGCAGTGTTCAGCGCAACATCTGTGAGTCGTTATATTGATATGAGACGAGGACATTAAGGTGATCGTCCCCTTGTAAATGGGTGAAGTTGATTGACAAAATCCAAAAAGGTGCGGGCCTTATCCTCCCAGGAGCCAACACTCTGTCCATCAACGGCCACGTGTTCTGTCGAAGTGTTTCTCAGAGCCAGACAGTGTTTTTTCACTCTGTATAAGTGAACTCAGCTAAAAGCCTTAAATGCAACAATCGCTCTGTACACAGTATGGAGAGCTTTCCTCGGTCTATTCAGTGGCAACTCTACTGACAGAAAGGCCATTTACAACTTCCAAATATATCCTCCTGCATCTCTGTGCAACTGGCAAAGATGGTGAAGCTGCCGTGGATTTTCCACTGATCCATCAAGAACTGAATCAAACCGTGAGAGCCAGGGAAGTGCAAACAAGGCAAGGCTGGGTCACAGCCTCTCTCATTTGTCTCTGTTGGTGGGATGGCGGATATTAACCAACAAATAGGAGATAAAGCAGATAAATTAAAAGGTGACACAAAGAGAAAAGAAACGTTCAGGATAGACACGCTCGGTTATTTTTTCCCTTATCACTCATCTCTAACAAAACAATTACTCTCAAATGAGATTGTTGAAGCGGTGTAATATTTTCCAGGCTGTCAAAATGATAAATCCTTCCCGCACGTTATTCCATGCATGGTGATAAAAGTTGTTTAAGCACATACCGCTGCCAGTTGAGAGTCAGTTTAGAGATAGACATAAAGCAGTGTTGGGTACAGGGACACAATTGAGGCATCACTTAAGAATTTATGTAGCAAATTTGTCAGTAAAAAGTGATTTACCATTCAAGCAAACATAGAACATTGGCATTCATTTCAAGTGTATTTCTGTCAACTTGAAGTCCAGTATTCATTCTCTATTCACGTCCGTTTTGGTGTCCACCCACCAAGTATTGGGCTCTTTTACAGCTGTTTTCCTCTGAGCTTTTTTGCTGATAACAGCTGCTTGCTGCGTCTGGAAACGAGGTTAACACGAGTGGTGAAAACGAGACAAAAGAGTGGATTTGTAATATGACAGAACACATATAGTATTCGAATTGATTCTGACAAAAAGATCTAGCCACATTGTTTGTTTGTTTTTTAAAGTGAGCGAGTGTAGCTCATGATGCAAACCGAAAAGAAATCAAAACAATTTTGGTTAAAGCCTGTGCACAAAATTCAATTACAAGACAGCGTGACTCAAAGCCTGTCCATTTTGTGCACAGAAACACATGAGGGAAGCCTAATTTAATAAATAACGGCGCTTACTCGAGCATTTTTGACTTGGCTGGAAAGAAGTAGATGCAGGGTAAATCTTTTGCCATCCTGATCATTAAAACAGGACAGCGTAGACTGAAACTAAGCACTAATACAAGAATCACAAAATGTTCGAATTAGCGTACACTGTGGCTTTTTGGGAATTTTTTGGAAAATTATCGTGCAGGGGGCAAAATTATAATACATATAGGATAGCTATCGTACATTTGCCAGACATAAGAGTTTATTATCATCTCCGTTTTGAACCCGCCTCCTGACTGGAGTTGAAGCAGCCGATCAAATGTTCTTGATGTGCACATTCGGCCAGGTTGCCAGGATAAAATATCAGCGATTAACATTACTGCAAAACACAGACGGATTCATGGACATGTCATACAGTAGGCTTCATAACACGTTAACATACATAAAGTATCTTATCATGTTCACGTTACATGCTTACTACCTCCGACTCTCATGCGGGCGACAACGCCGCCGGTATCAGCGCTGTTCTGTTGACAATGTTTGTTCACTTTGGAAACGTTTGAAAATTCTGGCCTCGTCGTTCAGATTTCTCATTTAAGGGTGTAGTGGTGGCAGCTCCAGGGTGAGAGATGTTTAGATACTCACCAACATGCAGGATTGTATGTTGAAAGGTGAAAGAGTTTGGTGGAGGGGAATGAAGCACATACAGTCCTGGTGAATGGTTCATTGTTTAGAGATTATCGTCTTTCAGTTGGACACACCGCGTACAGTGGACGTGTTTGATCAAAGAGTTAAACCCCAGTGGCTTTGGCGCGCACTCACAACATCTCTCAGTCTATTCATTAGCCCTGTTTTGGAAAGTTTGAGACCAGTTTACTCCTCACTGTCCACAACCATTAGATCTAGAAGAAAGCGGACATGCGAGTCTCGCTGAAGGTATTTTCTTGGGTGGCTGGTGTGAGTCAAAGGGAAAGTAAATGAGTGCTGTTTTTATGACTCCTTTTCTGTAGCACTTTTGGTCCCGCGGGTTTATATAACTTTGGCGTCTAAACCACATCGAACACTCAGAGTGAGTGGGACGAATAAAGAAAACAAGAGGGGTCCTTGTAACCTTTCATGTGAGCATTCTTGGCCAAATTCATGTTCACCTCCCTGAGACATTTTAAATTTCAGCTGCCCAGTTGGAGAGCTCTTGAAAGGGCTGGAGCTGTGATGCACACGTATTGCTCAGGCGCACGTGTGTGTTGCTAATTCCCAGACAGAATCATATATCCGAAGTGGCAGTAGGCATGTGCGTGTCCATTCTCTGTTCCTGCATCTCAAGAAAGGGTTTGATAAGTTCATTTTTTACTCACAGAGAAATTGATGATCTGACCAAACTCTTAATCCTCAGTTAATTATTAGAGTTCAACGCACTCCAACAGCAATGTTCATGGCATTCTCTCCTGCTATTTGTTAGCGAGTGTGTTTGCATTCTTGTCTAGGATGACAGATAAACCAGCTTTGCTTGCATGGAAAGCAGCATTGAAGAATGGCTTCGTGCACAGTTGGGGAATGCATAAACCACAGTGTCTGCAAATGTCCTCACTGGACCCTGCTGAGATCCTCGCAGTTTCAAGATGTAATGGTTTACATACACAGCTGGCAGTGCGGCGGGCCGTCATTTGTAGTTATATTTGATTTGACACAAGTGGATTTTCTTCACGTTATTTATACATGGCTTTTTCCTGGTATAACGATAATAATCTCTTTGACTTACTTTTCTGTCAGGTTTTTGACAGACATCAAGCTTTCTAGTGCCATACATGGACAAATCTATGACAGACACAAGACTGGAAGAAATAATCATGTTTGTGAACATTCATTATAATCAAAGAGCCAACAGCTTTTACAGCAATCATAAATCTGATCCCTCATTTTCTGTCGCGTGGGGGTTAATAAAGTACTTGAATTTACAATAAAAGCTTTGAAAGTCCCAAACTTGATGTCACATAATCTGAATACCAAAGAAAAAGCAGACTGACACTGTCTGAAGAGAATATTCCTCCATGCCTTTTTCTGTTTGTCTCTTTCAGATGATGTATCACGGAGAAAAAAGGACCTTGTAGAGGCTAATGTGAAAGTATTTAATTCAAATAGCATATAATAAGCTTTTGATAAGTAGCCCAGGCAAATTAGTGGTAGAGTTGTTTCAGTTTGGCGCTCTCTTTAGTGGTTGAATAGACTCGGAGAAGGAAAAGAGAATTTTAAAAATAAGAAGGTCAGTCCCATAAAACGTTGCGAATTAACCTCCTCATGTTCAATCCACTTGTACAACGTCCACGTGTTTAAGTATAGAAAATAATGGAAAAGACATCCTAATGCAGGTATAACATTTAGTCATGCAACATAAAAGTTATCTCATGTTTGTTTGTTTGTTTGTTATTCTTCTGTTTTGCTGCTACTTCCCCTCCTCCTTTCTCCCCTACTTCCTAAGTGCACTGACTGAGGAGGAGAGCCGATAATTCAAAGGGGGTTTAACTGAAAACTGCACAATTTAGAGACGGTGGTTTTATGTGGAAAAGGAGAGGCGTGCACTTAGTAACACATCCAACAACACTGGCGGTGACTTTGTTGGGGGCGAATATTTTCCATTAAGAAATTCATGAGCTTGTAAACAGCTCAGGTCCTGGGAAGTATGGTTACATCTGGACTGATAACCAAGCCCGGCTTAGAGAAGTACCACTCACTCATTCTGTTTTCATTGACATACCCTTTTCTGAATTTTCTGTACAAGAATAGCTCCCGGCTCACTTCGCACTAAGCCCGACACTAATCCCGGAGGAAACACTGTGGAGGCTCCCGGCCCAGGATTCACCTCCGCTCCAACATTTTTACATTTTTTTAAAGACTTTTTTTCAATAATTACAGATTAAGTAAGTGTTACTGTGTGTGTGCATGTGTGTGTGTGTGTGCGTGTGTGTGCGTGTGTGTGTGTGTGTGTGTTCGCGAATGACTCTTTCCTTCAGTGCTTGGCAGCCTCTGCCTGCGTGTGAGCATGCAGGTGCACACTGAGCGGTGTTCTGGTGAAGATGAGTCAGTACAAAGTAACTTAGCAGCTTTATAGAGGATGTTTGTAAACTTTAAAGGGCCACCTGTGAGCAGCCATAAAGCTGCCATTGTGCCATCCGTGTGTGAGCTGAGTCACATCGTTTTGCAGCACTCTGCAAATTTCTCATGCCTTGTTCTTTGAGGTGACACCGCTCGACCGATGAAAAATCCCCTCATCTGCGGGTGATGACTTCTCGGCCTGTACGCAAGATATAAAGGCTATATATCAAGCTGTAAAGTTAGACTTTAGTTAGTTTGCAAAGTCCAACTGCAAAGACGGACTCGTGTGGAGATGGGTCTCTGTGTTCAAAGTGATGACATCTAATGTCCCAGACAACTTCTGTAGTCTCATTTAGCCACTTGTTAGCAACAACCTTTTTAACTGTATTAACTGACTAAATCTATCTAACCAAAAACCCATTTACTTTCAGAAAAGGGAACCTGAAGTGCAGAAATACTCATTTATTTCTGGGTACCAGGACTCATTCGGACACTCTATCTCCTCATGCTGTCTGTACGGAAATTTGGTGATGGAATGTAATGATCTACGTTCGCCCATGTACTGTAGGCAAGTGCAAATTTGAGGTATTGTACTTTATTTGAGCCTTTTGTTGTCATGACACTTGATGCTTCCACGCCACTACATCTCAGAGGACAATAGCGTACCTTTTTCTTCACTACCTTTGTCTGATAGCTTTAGTTACTAGTTAATTTTGCAGATTAGGATTTGTACACACAAAGCATTTAGGGTTTATAAAATATGATGTTTTTGGCAGAACTGCTGAAGCAATTAGTCAGTGAATCATTTTTTTCATATTAAGCGTTTTATGGTTATGGCTTCAATGTGAGGGTTTGCAACTTTTCCTACTTTAAGTACTTTTACTTTTAATCCTTTAAGCACATTTTCCATATTATAATTACATACTTTGACTTGAGTAACATTTTCAGTGCATGACTTTACTTGTAACAGTGTACTTTTACTCAAGTAAAGGATCTGAATACCACCACCGCCACTGAAAGTGATTACTAACAAATGCCATGTTGGCCCATTGGATATATAGCTCTATAAAGTATGATAACACAAGGTCATAATCTGGATCCAAATCAAGTCTGCATTACAGAGTAATTACTTATTTTAGTGGATATTTTTATACCATATTTTATTTCTTTTTTTTATGTCTTTAATTGGGTGCAAAAGTCTGGCATTCATTTTCTGTTCCCCCATCGCCGTGTGTGGTGCCAGGGATTTTCGAGTTAACCTTCCTGGAACGTATTGGTTATTTTGCTAAATATGAGGCCTGCTGTTACTCTACTTTAGTACCGCTCATGCACTTTATTTGCATTCTCTGGAAAGTCTGGGCTTTTATGATCGAGAATAAAGATGATTCTTGGAAAAACAAATCGGATGGCAGAAGAAGAAGGTGAAATAACAGCAGCAACACACCTCTTGTTATGAAACGGTCAGCTTGACGATTAAATGACGGAGTGTTGCATTGTTATGTTGGAGCGCTTTACTGATAAATGTGCGCAAATACCAAGAAGCTGTGAACGACTGCCCTTTCGGCACTCAGAATCATTAACAGCAATTATTCGCATCTTGAATGGGAAGCTGGGCAACTTCCTGTTCACTTGACTTCATTTCCTCCTGTTGCTGTTACTGTATTGTTTTTCCTGTGTTTCTTCCTCTACGACTCTATCCATCATGAGCACTTCAAACGACTTGCCCTTCAGTTTGCACTCAATAGTCTTTCCTTTTCACACTTAAAGTTGGTTCCCATGTGTTTGGTAAGCAGTTCAATCCTCACTTGCTCATACTGGGGACTCATCAGCATCCCAGAGACTCTCTCTTTTCAGTCTTCCCAGGATGCACAGCTGCTTTTCTGTGCTCCACTAGCTGGAAAGTCTATTTCTGTGCAGATAATATTAGCTACATCCCCTGTTTACTCAATGCTGAAAACTGAACCATTGTATGTGGAGCAGTCAGGGTCCCCGGTGGCTCAGAGTCACGGTTACAGGCAGACAGTGTAAAGGGCGTAGGATTCCCTCAAAGATGAAAGATAACACTGTCCTACCTGCACAGAGACTTGATGGGTGTAGAGAGACTGCACGGAAGGAATGAGATCCGTGAGAAACATAAGGTGACAGTGTTGTGTCAATGATCAAAACTAACAAATAAAGCTTTTTTTTTTTTTTTTAAGGATACCGATCGAGCATGCAGCTGGGGGAAGGCAAAGGGTTCAGTTGTACGACTAAACAATTCTTAGAAAAATAATGTCAGAATTGGTTTTGAGGTTTTGTAATGACTACCAGGCAGGTCAGTGTGTTCTTGAATCTGAAAAAGTCTGCACTGCAAAGAGCTGCCGTCTTAGATTGCCAACGGAAATCTGTCTGACTTGACAGAGGCAGAAATGTTCATGGACATGGTAATGTGTTTAAATTTTAGTCACGTTATGTTTAGTCGCCTTCGCCAACTTCCTTCCTCTCTGATGTGTCATGTTACCCATGTAGTATTGTTACAGGCAATCAAATTAAACACACTGTCAGCCTGAATAAAATTACAGATTTCTCTGGGCCTGAATTTAGTTGGAGAAACACATCTCTCATATCTATACGACTGAATAGGTGGCATGCCAGGGAATCACCAAAACTACATAGATCACCATTCCCTAAACAACATGACGGTTGCAAGTTTCCAGTGACAGGTGCTACTTGGTCATGTTTGGATAAACATTGCGGTTTGACTTAAAATAACTATGTTACTCATGTAAGTTTGGTATGTAATGTACATCACGTTACGTTAAAACAACTCACCGTGGAGTTTGCTTTGCTCCTGGGTGACCTGTCCTGTCACCCTATGCGCTCTTCACACTGTTTCACCTGACTTCCTTCTTTGCTGGCGTAGTAATACATACGGCCACTCGGGGTCGCCACCAAACAAGAAGTAATTATGGGTTGATTATGTGGACTGGCTGATAATATCAGTACAGGATTCAACAAAATATATAATAAAGGTCCAGTCATTTTTGACTTTTATATTTTTTTGTCCACAGTCTGTGGTGTGGTCTGATGCAAGAAAAGTAAAATGTTTACAACAAATAGCAAATCGAGTATGGACTGTTAACGGTAACTAATGGCCATGCTAACATGCTATCCCCACAGGACAGCGCAGTCATTCTTCTCTCCAGGTTGTTCAAAGTAAAGATATTTAGCTGCAGGGCCCATTTCAGTTGTTCACGACACCAGCAACAAACTCCCCTTACAGCACCCCGATAGTGATCAATATCTGGCTGAAAAATGTTCCAACATCTATGACAAAAA
>OMLP01023479.1:0-18356 GCA_900302685.1 Spondyliosoma cantharus | reverse complement strand
TCTATGACAAAAAAAAAAAATCCAGTTTTCTTATCACAAACACAGCTGGAAAATGCCCCAACGTACTGTTAAAATTATCCAGTGGTTTCTCGTTTACAAATGTTGACATGCCATCTTGCTTGGCAGCTGTCTCGGCCAGCTGTCAAGCAGCCACCACACCCTCCACGTCAGCTCATATTCCTGCATTCTGAACCTGAAATTAGAATTATATCCCACAGAAATGTTAAATGGCAACATTTCATGCTCGAGACTGGGCTGGGAAATGCATAATTTTTTAAAAAAGTTGTTTAGAGTGGTACTGTGGCAACGTGGAGCTGTTCGAGCATTCACCACTTTCCTATCAGCGCCTGATGTAGAGAAAGTGTGGAAGTGATACAGTTTGGAGCTAACTTTATCTTGGTCAAACATTGCTTCCAAGAAAACCACAATGAGTTATTTGTAAAGTGGGAAATATCCTTCCTGGCTGCTGCTGCTTTGTGACTCAACATGAATAAGGTGGAAGTGGTACAAGGCAACAGGGAACGGTGCTTTCCTCCAGGTTATGAGTGCAAAAGTTTGGTGTGTGTTCTTGTTGAGTCACAGATCCTTTTCCAAACCAAACTGGACTCGGGCCACATTTCATCTAAGCCTCAAAGCCTCTCTCTGGCCTTCCTTGCTGCTCTGTATCACCTCGATGTTGGAGCACACGCTTGATCAATGCTCCCATTTTGAAGAATAAAGAATTCAAACCAGCAACCTTTTATTAACCTGGCTGACACTGACAGGAGCATGTTGCTCTACCACCTTCCGTGGTCTGAGGATCAACAACATCCTTTGTGATAGCTGAGGAACTGACTGCTTTCCTTGGCATCATGTCACACACAGGGAGATATTTTTAGGCCGTCCTGTATGAATTAGGCAGTGTTCAGTGTTCTCTCTGTGGGGCAGTTCAGATCTACCTGATTCAAGGCTTGCTATTAGCCCTTCTAATAAAGGCCAGATTGTGGGAAAACTGGTAGTTAATGTGACCCGGCTGTGGCTTGCTGACAGACGTTCCCACCAGCGGTGTAGGACAGAGGCTGCTCCATTTTCCTATCCACAGGAAAAATGCTATCAGCTCCCGTGCTCAGTGCTGCAGACTCTTTACTTGCATTATTTTCCCTTGAGAGATTTAATAGCCTTCTATCTTACTCTTGACATCAGCTGCGAGATTCAATGACTCCATTTTCAGTATGAGTCCATTCACCGCTTCGGTGGCAGAATGACAAGAGCAAACTCAACTCTTCAGACGTGGATACAAAAACCCAGTCATATGTCAGGATAAAATGAGAATAGAGCTTTATCCTGTAGATCATCTCCAAGGTCTCAGGTTTTGAGAGACTGATATACTCTTGTTTTTCAGCACGCACTTTAAATCGGCCACAGGGAAATTAATTTATATAATCAGTTTAGCCTGTAAATGTAATCTGATTTTATGAAGATCGTTACAGGAAAAAGTGACAAAGCACGATCCATTGTGTCATCCTAAGGAACTTTATCATCTCCTCCGATGTCTTTGCTCGTGCTTGTTGGCACTTGTTTGGGCTGTTCCTGGACAGGCTGTTTGGGATCTGGGTTTTATCTCACACTTGTATTCTCTGATGTTCCCATGGCTTATACTATAAACACTGTGAGTGAAATCTTCCACAATTTGAGGAGAAAGTAGGAGATACCCACTTGGATTTCCTTTTAATGCATCCGATATAGCAACAGATGTATAACCTGATTTTTCATATCAATTTGCCATTTTCCCATTTTGCTTATTGTAATTGTCTGACAAGGTATAAAGCAAGGAATCGTTGTCGGTCTGTATGTCCTTCGCATAGCCCAAGAACTGTTCATCCTATCTACTTCACACTTGGCAGGTGTATTGCTGAGGATCTGAGGATCTGCAGCGTCGAACTTGGTGCAATTTGGACACGGCGCATGTTCCGTATTAATAAATTAACAGCGAACACTGCTCTCTACGGCAGCGGGGTCATGGCTTCACAATCTGGCTTCATGGCTCTGCAGACTGAAGATTGGGCTCAAATTACAGGATTTATAAAATCCTAACTGATCTTAAATATGCACAAACTACAAGATTTTAAAATAATGGCACATCACACGCTACAGATAAGGTTATTGAACCAGGGGAAGCCTCATGTGATCTCAGTGGGAAGCAGACTTAAACAAAATGGAGATTAACAACACACTGCAGTGAGAAACAAGTCTGGATAAGTGGGGAGACACTGCAACATGGGTTTTCTATTCTTCAGCGAAAACTGGAGGTGAGATTTTAAGTTTCTGTCAACAAAAGTATGTTAGCTAAGTTTAGCATCAAGCACTGTCAGAGAGAGATGTCTCCCTCATTGTTTTTTGTGGTCTGTCTTGGAAAGTACAGATGTAATCATCCAGGTTTAAATAGAAAATTTAAAACATGTTTGATATTATCGGGGTGGCATTGTTGAGTCTGCGAGTGGTTCAGTGAGGTTTACTACTGGATCTGTGAATCCCTCACAATGCCAGATAACCTGTGCTGAACAGTGTGTTTCGAACGGCCACCTGCTTCTTTGCATCGCACGTTCACTTTATAATTTTAACAAGAGGGTGTTGACAGTCTAAACTATCAATATTACATGCTAATATCTATGCAAGTCAGTCAAAAGTCTCAAAAATAAGTGGTAAAAGGTTCATTGATGCACTCCATAGACTAGAATGCATTGAGCTGCCACAATATACCGTGGGTAGTAGCATAGTCTGTACCTTGCATTTATTATGCTTTTACTTATGATATTCTGTGCAACTTTGCAAGTTCCTCTCAATTGTCCCGAGGCACTGTGGGGCATAAAACTGATGTAGAAGTTAGCAAAGAAAACTGAGTTTAATGTTATAATAAATATTTAAAACCAGTTGCATAATTAAAATTACTTTTGACAAATTTAATGGCGCCATATGCAGCGCCACGCTTCACCTCAAACGCCAGATCCTTTCCACCTAAATCACATTACAAAGCCTCTAATTGGCATCCAGCCTTGTACCCTAAAACTTCAGACACAACAGGAACACGGAGTAACATGCCTGTCTCCGTGGTCCTCTGTTAATGGAGCAAGCTTGACTGCATGAGACCGTTAAATTCAAGCTGCTGCGTGATAATATCTTCTGAGGCTGCTTGGTGCCGGGCCAGCAGGTGAGGACTACACAGCCAGAGCATCCTGCCCCATTATCCAGAGAGGACCTCGACACACAACTTCCCACAACATTTTTTTTTAGAATTTGACTCATTTCTCACACACAGGTATGGACTTGTTTAGATTTTGTAAAGCAGCAGCAACATTTTCCAGACTTTTTTCTATTTATAAAGAAACCAAATGGCTTTTTTGCTTTAACTTATCATCATGAAGTAAATATTGACTGCACAGTCTAAAGACTGTTGAGAGATGACACCATCTGCATATAGATTAGTTCCCTATGCTTTTACTATGTTATTTGGTCTGCCACCAGGCTAGGGTTGAGATATGGCATTGAGGCATTGTTTTCCCCGGTCACTATCCCCAGGTAACAGTGGAAGTACTGGAGCAACTGTGGCAAAGAAGTCAAAAAGGGAGAATGATAGAAACGGAGGTGAACAGACAGGCAATAACGTGATGGAGAGCATGGCAGTGTTGTGTCAAAGTCTGTTCCCCCTTTGATTTGTGTTTTCCTTGACCACCAGGACTAGAGACGGTTCAAAACCGCACTACAGTGAGTAACAAAACCTGCAAACCTATTAATACACCAGGTGTTTTACTCTGCCTACTCATAGCACTGAGATCAGGATTTCAAGGTCAAATTGGGAGTCTAAACGTTGTTGTTTTTGCTTTGGACATTAGCCAGCTAGCAGAGGCCATGCTGCTAATGCTATTTTTGCGACAGCAGTGGCAACAGTAATACCACAGGGAAACACTAGGAAGGGTGCAACTTGAAAATTGTTCTATTTAAAGTATATGAGTTTGTGTGATTTTGAAATGCTGTTTAGGAAAACGACATAAAGTCCCTGCCGCTTGTGTGTTTGATGAACTAAAAAATAAAAAATAAATTGTCACCAGTATCCATTATTATTAGTTTCTCAACACAGGTACACACATAACCTCCTTGGCTAGTGTAGCAAAGGTCATCAGCCAGAATGAAACTCACCACTCCCTTGGGACTGGATACACCATGTACTGAACAGAGAGTGAGACAAAAAGTCACTGAGCCTCATAAACATCACTCAGCGGACTGCTACAATGAAGCCGAGGCAAAGCGTCTCTCACAGTGGGACAATGTGCTCCAGGATGATCAGCTCAATAAAAGTACATCTGCCTTTCACAATGCTGTATACTGAGACTGCACAGGGACACAATGTCCTGTTGTTTGGTTTTATATATTTTGCTCCTTTTAACAAATAATTTCATGCTGGGGGATGAACTTTAATCCATCCCTCCGTGCACAAGGATTTTCTCCGAAGGATGGAGACGAGGATTGGAGTGAATTTCAGAGTTTCAGAGGAAAATATTTTCATTTCCTGGACAGTGTTTTCTCTTTTATTTCTGAACAACTATTTCATTGAAGATCATTTAACTTGAACAATGCTGCTGTCAGTATCCATTTTCAAGACAAGGGAAAGTTTGACTTTCATAACAAGCAAACTCAGGCATACACTAAAGATCTCTACAGAAGAATGGAATAGATAGACAATGCAATAATGACAAAAAGAAAGATGACAAAGATTTGGCCCTAGACTGTTTGTGTGCAGATGAAGACACTGGTGACTGTCTTCCCCTCAGTATGCTCTGATGACGTAATAATAACTGGACCATATAAAAAAAATGGCTGAAAGCCACGAACATTTTCCAGTGAGTAGACCCTGTGCTGAGAATTTTTAAGCAAGCTGGTTAGCACACAAACTTCAAGAGACATCTCTGCAATCTCTACACTGCTGTTGATGATGTTGGTCGATTCTTTGAATGCTTTAAACTAAGATTCTGGCTATGTCTTTACAAATGGCTGCTTCAAACAACACAGCAAGAGTTTTCTGCCAGTGATTCTGATGGTGATATTCATTCAGCGTTTACATCAGGTGTTACTGGAGTGTGTTCGGGCTACGCATCAGTATGCTTGGTTGAATCGTTGATAGAATTTCCACATTTGCAAATATGATTTGCACCATCTTGGATTACATCATATGAATCTGGTGTTACTTCTATAATCTTGAATTTTGGGATGCGTTAATAAGGTCTCATTGCAGTGTTACCACAGTCTGTTCAGGGTAATTACTTTTTATAGACCTCTCTTGCTTAGAGACTGGTGTTGCAAAGTGAAGATTCGGCCCCTGCTGTGGGGGATTTACTTCCTGTATGCGAGCATGTGCTGTTTGGCCAAAAAAACACTGCACAGCTGATTTTAATATCTCAGAATAAGAAAAACGCTGCAATTCTTCAACTAATTTTTACAATCAAGCCCATTTAAAGTCATTGGATTAGCTCTGGCCAGACTCACTGTCTTGACACGGAGGAGAATCACTTGCCTGAATCATTTTTGGAGAAAGGTTTCATTTAGTGGAGAGTAATAACCATCAGCATGCGATGCTGCAGACGATGGGAGGAAGACTGAAAATGGTGTACGGAGACATTGTGGATGTGAGAAGCCAAGAAGACCTCCTGGAAGTTACTGACGCACAAATGAGTGAGAATAAAAGTAAATGTTTGTGAGTGCACAGGGCTGCCAAGGTGCAAATTGATGTCTGAAAAATTGTACGGCAATTTATTTTAGTATACAAAAGCAGATTTTTTTCGGGTATGGGTATGTAACCCGTCAGGCAGCTTTTTGTTGTATCTTAGTCCCAAACCTTTTTTTTCTCTTGTCTACTTTGTTCATTGTCAGCTCTGCATATAATGGATAATATAAATACCTGAGCACAAAGGCCCTCTCAGAGTCTTTAAAACAAGCTCAGTTATTTGATTATATAGCAGCAGACTAGATTATATAATTCCGCAACAGAAATGAGAGAGAACTTTTCGCTCTGCTACTGTATATTTGCACTCCACAGCAGTAATCCAGATGACACCACATGAGACTTTCCCAGAGCTGCAACAATATTTCATGGTCTCCAGATTTTTGCGATGAAAAAATATTCAAGCTCTCAAAAACTGATTTTATCCATGAACATACTGAACAAGTACATCTGACAAGCATCTATTTATATGTTTTGCATTAAGCCCACCGCGGAAACTAACAATATTGGCTTCCCAATTTTGTAAATTACATGGCAGCAAGTACAAGGTCTTAAATCTAAATTTGGATGTTTTTGGCTGAGGTGAACATGTTTTGGCAGAACAAATTGTAATAGTTTGTTTTATGAATACAGTTTTTCAGGACATGGTGCCTTGGGAGCAGAGACGAGCACAGAAAGCTTGTGCTGTGTGGGCAGCAACAGGCTGACCTCAGTATGGGACAAAAGGTCTGAATGTTCTCTTCCATGAACCAGTTAAACCAGTGTAGGAAGCTTCTATGTCCAGCTTTGTACTGACTGTGTTAATCAACCAATATTCCAGTTAACTTCATCTCTCACAATTAAAACATCAAGTTATCTCTATAGTGATGTTAGTTTCCAAGACAACCAAACCAGAACATTGCTTTTTAGCCGTGGATGCTAATGACGTCTGCCGACTGGCTCATAACTTTAGTCCAGACTTAAATATCTGAACAACTACCGGATAGTTAGCCATGAAATTTTGTATTAACATTCACGTCTCCCTCTGGCTGAACTGGAATATGTTGATACCTCAACTCTTCCGCTTTGGTTTATATTCACATCGCTGCAAAACCTTTGACATTCCCATGAGCCTCAGCTGTAATTTGAAATTGTAATTCTAATGATCCAATGATAGCAAGCTAACCAAGTCGAAATCCCCCATTGGTGTAGCCTCAAATATAGCATAATGGCTGTCGCCATCTTGTTTTTTTAGAGCCAGAGGTAAATGGAAACAACTAAAGTCAGCATTCACCCATACACACACTGGTGGCTGAGGCTACTGTGCAAGGTGCCACCTGCTCATCAGGACCAATAACTATTCATCCTGCCCAAAGATCCTTCGACATGTAGAAAGTGAAGAGGAGTAGTATAAAGAGTATAAAGAGAAACAAGTCTGTATGTGGAGGAGTAGGGGGATGGATGGACAGGTTAAACAAGAACAAAACTTTCATTCAGGAGACTGCTGTGTGTTTCCAGTGTGAAACCAAAAGTCAACGATGAGTTCTCTTAACTTGCTAACGTAGTGAAGTGATATCATGTACCTATCGTTACATAATAGGTGGATTTGTAATGGAAGTTACATTAGTAACATACAATTTGTTTGTGACCAATGACTGTATGAGGTACATATGTTGTTTTGGGAGACACTGACTATCGACCTATTCAGTCCTTTAGGTATAAGGATGTGTTGTTTATACACTCAATGGTTCCTACTACAGTTGTGGAATCTTCTGGATTATAAAATGCATTGCGATGCAGACGTGGAAGATTCAGCATCAATGTGGAGACCAATGTTGATAGAGCAGTTTCCGGTCAAGGCTGGACAATAAAGTTAAAAAGTTGCAACGTCGCTGTCATGCTTTGCATTGTCGGCGGACATTAAGCTAACATTACTCACGTTAGGAGATATGTCAGAGGGACACAGAGATCAGCAGTGAGTGATTAAAAACAAATGGGACGAGACACGCGCTCTGTGTAGCTAATGCCTCACAGCAATTATGAATCCACCTGAGCCGCTGTCACCTAAAGTTAACGTCCGCCGCCATAAAGAATACAGCGAGCCCAGTTCATCAGCCATGAAAACATGTCCAACTCTGAGAGGCGTGCAGCAGAGTCATGTTTGTGATGACACATTCAGTAAATGTCCTGTCTTTTATGTGAAAGCGATTTATTTTTTTGTAGATTACAGCACACGTGCCATGCACTGTAGATGGATTTATGTTTTGTTCGTGTAATGCTTACACTGAGGTGGGTCACACAGATTCAGGTTCTGAAAGCGTGCAGCTTTTAAATTGTAGGCAATTGAAGTGTGACTGTTAAAAGGACTTTCTAAATAAGCTCGTTAGTTCTTCTTCTTCTTCATGGCGTCCAACAGCCCTTCCCAAAACATGCAGAAATAAGAAACAGCAGAAGAAATGAGTGAATAAAAACCTTATTACTTTGAAGCAAGTCTTTAAAAGCATCGGGATAATGTGATGCTACAAAGAAGACACACTTGGACAGCCTCAGCGTCTTAACTAAATGCTTTCCACTCTTCATTTTAGAACAGTACGACCATTAGCTCGCCAAGGACAGCAGACTAAAATCTTTCTGACATGGAGGTCTCACAGCTTGTCATGCCACTAAACCCTTCTCGATGCTTCATTGTTTCCTTGAGTCATAAAATCCAGGCAAACAAAGGAGGGTTTCTGAGATGTTAACACAGTCTTTAGCTTTCTTAAAGTCTAGCGGGCACGATGAATGAACTCAGTGACTCAAACTTTGATCTCGAGTAATGGCACAATAAGGTCCAATTTGAAACTACTCCTGAGCTGGTCAGAAGCAGAACGAATCTGGTCATATTTCGAGTGCAGCACCTTATTTCAGTGGTCTCCCCAGGCCTGTAAGTTGCACCTGACCTCTCCTCCCATCTCCCTGACCCTGTCTGTCTCTGGCTTGTCCCCCGGTCCGAGTAGCCCACCCTCTGCCTGCCCCGGCTCTGCATGCGAACAAGTCCGGATCTCGCTCGGGAGGAAGTGGAATGTTTTTACTGGGAAGTTTGGGATTAGACGACCATTGCAGGATTTTCATTCCATCTCTCGGTAGCTGCACTCCAAAAGGAAGCCCCCTTTTTTTTTCTTACATAAGTCAACCATCGCCAGTGTGGATTAATGAGCTTTATCCCATGCAGAAAAAAAGCAGACTGGACTTTGTGTCCAAGAAATGCGGTACAGAGTGTCCACGACTGAACAGCAGCAGCAGCAGGAGAGTTGGGGAATAAAGTATGTCCCGTCTCTGCTGCCCATTGATTAACTGTCCTGCAGTGAATTGAAGCGATAATTTTTTTCACCGCTTGTCTGTTTGACTGTATAAAATACTGTTCTGCTCGTCACTTAACCTGTCGATGAGCTATTTTGGTGTTGAACATGGACGTGTGAACATCTCAGTGCAGATACGATCTCCAGTTCCTGAGGTTTACTGGTATTATCTTCGAACACCTACTGCGCAATCTACCCATGAGCTCAGTCACGGCCCTCTTATCATGCAGCATGCCTCTGTATTTAGCATGGAATACATGTGACAGGGGAGAGATGGACTTTTCTTTTCCATGCAGGAGACCCCCGGGGAACTTCCTGTATTTTCGTAACCCGGATGAGAAGCTGTTGATAACATGAGTGTGTGGGCGCCAGCTGGGAAGGTGACATTAGCGACAACTCAGAGGAAGAGGAAGTCAATCAGCAGAGCGAGCGAGAGGAGGACAATAGCTATGTGGCATGAGAGGAAAGCCAAGTGGGGAAAGTGGGAGTAAACACACACACACACACACACACACACACACACACACACACACACACACACACACACACACAAGGTATGTCTGTCTGCAGGTCGGAGGGAGTGAGGTGTCCACACGTGCATGCATGTGTGCTCATTTGGGCATGGCGTGTGTCTGCGCATTTAAGTGCATTTGCATGTGTGTGTGTCTGTGTGCATGCACGTGTGGGAAAGTGTGTGTGCGTGTGTGTGGGATCGCGCAGTTTTGCACCTGGCCATCCAGTAGTGAATCAGCAGTGGTGAGAGGTTGAGCTGTATTCCCTGTCACACAGCTCAAAGTTGTGTTAACCTTTAAGACAAAGGGCCGTGACGTGTGTGGGCTTCTGCTAATCCTGTGAGGAAAACCTTCTGAATGTCATGTATTCTTCTCGCTGCCATCAAAATCTGATTTAAAATGTGTGGTTGAGGTCGCTGCGGAAACCATTCAGCAAGTCTGACTGAACTGTAAGGGCATTTTGGTCACTGTTAGTCCTCCTGAAAAGTGTTGCTCCAACAACACTCAGTCTTTTCTTATTTTTTATTTTTTTTACGAGACTACCGTTCAATTAGAGCGACCCACAGCACACAGGAAATCATTCAGTAGAGGCTTGTACTTCCAAAATGATCTGTTGTTATAATCTGCTGTCTTTCAGGCAGTGTTTGTCTTTAATTCAAATTGACTGAAATTTGCATTAAAGCGGTTCTGTGGAGCTTCTGCTGTGCTGGAAGTTTATGTTTGCAGAATCCATTTCCAAACTAACGTTAGCTACTGCTGCTCTCTGTAAGCGGAGCAGAGAGAGGCACCGAGACGAGAACGTGCGTTAAGTCATAACCTTTAGACTATCGCCGACAATCTACAGTCCAGCAGTGTTAAACAACTTGGCTTGAGAGAGACGGGGAAGGTCTCATTTTTCATGTCACATTACTGTCTGCCCATATATAGCCATTAAAAAAGAGTTGGCTGATTATCGACCCTGGCAGATTATCATTATTCAGCATTGTACAATCATTGGTGTGTGTGATTTTTCTGTCAGATTGCTGATAAAATAAACAAATTTAAAAATGTGCCCATTAGCTCAGTTGGTAGAGTAGACATCCACTGTACAGAGGCTTTGTCCGCGGTCCCAGAATAGGGCCCTTTGCTGCATGTCACCCCCATGGCATAATCCAAGTCTTCATAAACCCCAATGTCATAAATTGATTGGAAAATGTATTATTTACACCGTTTTTAAAGCAAAATTGTTCACTGTGGCTGTGAAGCTAAAAGTGTTAGCGTGTGAAGTGAGTGCAGGAAAGCTCCAGAAATGTCAAAAGGGAAGTTTAACTTTTTATTTATTTGTTTATTTAAATTTTTAGCTTTAGCCTCAGTCCAGGCTTGTTTCTGTTTGGTTTAACTGTTTGATTCGTTCATATTGTCTTCCAGACTTTCTTTCTTTATCTTTGTCTGTCGAAGCACTTTTTAACCTATGCTTTTTTAAACGTGCTTTATAAAAAAAGTTAGCAATTAGAAAATCTAAAAACTAAGTTATACTTTAAACATCTCTCCCAACTTCTTTTTTTAACTTCTCTCTTCATTACTTTGCACAAGTCACAGTGAAGAGTTTAAGCGAGATAAGACTCATCACAGGGTTTTTTTTTATTATAATGTTTTAAAATATCTCTTGCCCTTGAATTCACTGTCTGGCCAACCGCCACTACAAAGCAAGAAGACAATGAAATCATGAAGCAGATCACCAGGCCTATATTTTGTGGTGGCCACATTTCTTTATTTCATTAACCTTGTCAAAGCGTATTTCACAGTGTAAATGAAAGAGAAGAATACAAGAGTTTTTTAAATGTTCTATTGCATAAGCATTCCTTTGAAAGAGGCCAAATCTTTCCCTCAAACACGAGTGAACTGTGGCATACGAATGGTTATTGGTCTGAAGCTGAAGGTCACTACAGTGCCAGTGTCTTGCAGGACAGTTTTTCAATCGTGCAAAGTATTTAACACAGAAAACGAATGTACAAATGTATGTAATCAATTAATTTTACATTTTATACCTCAACGCTAATGAAATTCCCATCAGCCTCACCTGCTAAGCATGCTCACATTTAGCTTAAAGCACCACTCTGCTTAAAGCTAGGGTTGGTAAGATTGCACAAACCACAAAAAGCAAGCTAAAAGCAAGCTATAGTATCCAACCGAACAAATCCCCACCCCCTCATTCAGGCTGCTCTCCAGAGGCACTTCTAACACATGAATGCGTACTGCCTGTCTACACCGACTTCTCCATAGCCCTCGGCGGTTAGTTTGCAAAGTTTACCAATGTCTCTTTTATAGTCTTATAGTCTCTTTGGGTCTGCACTTTGTGCTAATAGGTTAGCTGCTTAACGACAGGCTCATGAGCTGTGTACTGCACATTGTTGTCATTAACTACCTGTATCCAACCACCTCATGTGTTATTCGCATGAAAGATATTATTTTATGGTCATTTTCTTTTACCTTTATTTATTCAGGGAGGGTTCACTGAGAGCAATGCGCTTATTGTAAGCAATATCCTGATCAGATTACCACAGTTACACATTCACAGCTCAGTGCAGGTACAGACTGATCTTTTGGCCACTGAGCAGCTCCACTGGAGCAATTGGGGTTAAGGGTCTTGGTTAAGGGCACCTCAGTGGAGCATCTGAGGGTGGAGCACTGCCTTTCACATTACTTTCGCTGCATATTTTTGTGCCACTAGCTCCCTTAGCTTTGGCAGTATGTCCGCACCCGGTGCAGCAAACCTAAAGGGCGTTTCACACCGCTGGGTGGTAACCACCCTGACAATCGCCTCCCTGCAGGAGGATTCCCACAGAGAGCAAAGTGTGTTTGAAAGCAGTTGTTGTTGCAGTCCAAGGCTGCTATGACAGGCAAATGCTGCGGTAAACGTCACAGCGTTGGTTCTACCCACCAAATTTTCACACCACGTTTATTTATTTATTTTTTTTTATCCGTAACACATATACTAGCTCTAGAGCTCTTTCTATGAACATGTATATGCACAATAGAGTTTGGGGAAAATTATGACTCGTTTGGTGGAAATGTTGTACAGCACCAGGTACTCAGACACCAACATTATCAGCTCCGCTGTGTTTGCTTTTGACCTGCGATGCCTGCTCCCTTCTTTTCTGGCCAACGCCAGCCGACTACTGCCAGAAGTTTAGCACGGTGATGTCTGAGCGGCACAGCAGAATCTGTACGTGTTCGACAACCACTTAGTCAAACTACCACAGTTGAAACCGCGTCTCCTCTGCCGCCCTTGCCTGATTAAAATGACCAGAGGCAACGAGTTACCGCACGGTGTTGTGAAAAGCCCTTAATGGAGGACAGGCTGACGGCTGTCCAATCATTTCATTTGATCCTAATGAAATGATTGAGATTGATTGAATGATTTACCAGCGCTAACCTTAAAGCAACACAATTGAATTTCCTGCAGAAAGATCATTGTTGCAACTTGTCCTCAGGTCTTGAAATGCTTTGGCTTGGCAGCCGACCCAAAGCATCAGTGTATGACGATCTGAGGATGAACAATCAGCTATCTTTCTCAGGAACTTACATTTGTTGTTCTAAGTACGGAGTCACTTGCCGGCTGTAGGCTCTGAGGACGTCACTGGTGACTCATTAAAACTGGCAAAACAGAGTAATTTGAGCAAACATTTGTCGACAATCTCCTACATTTATTCAGCCAAACACTGGAACTCACAGGGCTGCGAGGAGGAAAAAAAACATCCATCAGACGCAGAGCCGGATATCTATGTCGTACAGCACAGCATGATGCATCACATATCTGTATCACAGAGGCCAAATGTCACAAGTTTGTAATAACAAAGAATGCAGTGTGACGTGTGCTTTCCTGTCAAGGCAGTGACGTCATCTGGGCTGCATCATCAACATTGGCATCAACAGTAATTCTACACCTGAAAAGCAGCCGTTAAAGCTGGCTGTGTGTGTCTGACAGCTTCTTTTCTGTTTTTTTCATGTTGGCATACCGGTTCAGTTGACTCAGTGGGGAGGAAGTGATAAAGTTGCTGTAAGATGACAACATCAAAAGCCTTTAACCTGCTCTGACAGACCGCAAGAGTGAGGTACAAAGAGGAGCCGGGGTTGAGAGAAATGATTTGAGAGACGGGGTGGGTGAAAGACAAGCTTGATGTCTTGTTTAAGGGCAGGAAAGTGAAGTCTGAAAAGCCACAACACAGGGAATGTTGGCTACGTTTGCTTGTGTTTAGAGAGACTTCTATGGAAACCTTCCAAATGGAGGTCCTATAGGAAGGATGATTCACCCGTCTGGAGACGATTGTGTCGATAGGAGAGGTATTAGGAAGATCATAGGTAAAGAAACCCCTGAGGTACCCCTGAGGTGGACTGACGCATATTTCTGTACATTACTAAGACCATTAAATGGATATCCTATATTTTTAATTTATTCTATTTTTTTAATTTATTCTATTGGTTTTAACTCGCTTATTATTTATATTGGTCAACTACTGTTGGTCTTAAAGGAACAGTTCACCTAAAAATTAAGTCTTAATTTCTTTATTCTATTATTTATAGTTTTCAAATGCAATGCAATGTCTGCAATTAGGGGTCTAATTGACATGAGACATAAGTGTGGGATCATGGGAGTTGTAGTTTTCATTGATAAACGAACACCATTGCCATTCAAAATCTATCTACATGACTCGGGCAGAAATAGTAACGGATTGCATTCAATCACACTCGACCTCCTTCTTCACTCACTGACGAATCATCTGATGTTTCAGCGACAAGTCATTAAACGAAATTTTGCTCTGAGCAAACTTGCAGATTTCTCTGGACTTTAACATTTTCAGAAACATTTGGAATGAAACAATGTGAGTACACAGCTCAACAAAATACATAACAAAGGTCTCGTAATTGACATTTTAATGCTGAAATGTTACATATTATATCTTTAACTCACACATATTGCTATGTGCTTATTTCAATGGTGACTACTTATGTTTTAGATTAGACTATGCACATAGTTTTTGTGGCTGCAACGTCCCCAGAAGTATCTTGTCTCATATATGCATACACATACACAGAAAGAGAAACATGATAGCAAGCCAGAGTCACTGTCAGACTGAAGCTTTATTATTCACTACAGATTTTAGTAATTGGTAACGAAAGACTGGTGATAACAGAGCATTATCAGGATATATAGAGCACAAACTGTTCTGAGGGTGAATCCAAACTGATCAGTAAGTGAGTTATGAAGCTGTATCTGACCTGTGGGTGTGTTTGATAAAGATAGTGAAGTCCAGATGAGCAGAAAGCGTTCAAACGCCCAGAGTCACCTACTGCACTGCACGACCCATAATTCCCAGCTACGCCCGTCATGTGCACGCCAAAGACAATCAATCCTGCACTGCTGCCATCATGGGTGAGAAAAGGTCCTGGCTTTGCTTGGCTTGAGGTAAGCAGCAGCATCATAAATTCAATTTTGAAATAACAGAATCCAGGATATCCTGTGGTTAACCACCGAGGCAAGATGTCCGATTGTCTAACCAAAAGGAGAACCCACGCCTGTAATCCTGTCGGCTCTGATGGATCAAACGTGGATGTTTGAGTAGATTTCATGAAAACAAGAGTGACTCCAGATGCCCTTTGCCCAGAGGAAAAACACTGATTTAGCTTTCTGCGTTGATTCTTAAAGCAAAATGTAACTTTATAACAAAAAACCTGACCCTTTACACACTTCTCTTATGTCTTACATGTCACAGCATTGTCAGGACAACACAAAAGATTCGGGTGTGTGCATACATATGAGTGTGTCATATCCTATATTGAAATCAGCCACTGTTGTGATATGAGGTGAAACTTCAGCGGCCGTGCAGGCCCAGCCCCGACTACACAATGAAGACATCCTTAGAGATGGCCTGTGTTTACTGTCGGGTTGTCAGGGAGTCCTCCTCAGTTAGGCAATAAGGAAGGGGATTATTTGCGTTGGCTGTGGAAGAAGGTTCTAATCAGATCACTGTGACATGTGAGCACACTGTTTGTCACCACCACCACCCAACTCTCTCCATCCCTGCATCCCTGAGTTTCTGTTCGCCTTTCACCTCCTCACCTCAGTCTTCCTGTCGTGTTCTAAGAACAGGTTGTGAAACTTGACTGAGTGGACGTAATACAGTGAATGAATGAATGAATGACAGCCTAATGATTACTCAGGTTTGCCTTTTCTAATGCATTTGCTGTACATCAATCCAAAATAAAAAAAATAAAAAAAAATAAAGTTTTTTTCAGTTATTTTCTACTCACCACCATGCTGATGGGAGGTCGGGTGAAGCTTCCCAGTGTTTGCATCAATCTCCGAAGCAACTGAAGTAGATGGTGACTATGTTTTTGTCTGTATCTATGTTTTGGTTGGTTTGTAGGCAGGATTACAGAAAAACTACTGAGCAGATTTCCGCAAAACTTAGATGGAGGATTGATAACGGCCTGGAACAGACCCCTCTAACTTTTGGTGCAGATCCAGGGATTCTTTTCTCAATTTCTTCAACATTGAGGCCTTTTTTTTTTGACAATTCTGTTTATTTCTCAGGGAATAACACATGGATCTTGATGAAACAAATCTGGCATATTCAGGTAACTGCTAGTAAGTATAATTTGTTGTGGATCCCAATAAAAATCTGGATCTAGTGAATTAATAAACTTTTTCTGAGAGGGTAGTCTTTTTTCAGTATTTGTATGTTAACAAATAAGGATGGAAATCTGCAACTACCACCAATGAGCAGCTGAGATCATTAGGCTTCAGAGGGGTACCAATGGTGATTTGGCTTGATTGAATTAAATGGGCCTGTTGGGCCTTGGCAGAGGTATATGTTCTATTAAGGGCGATTCTAGTTTTAAAATGTAAAAGAACCAAACATAAAGACATAGAATGGCTCCATACAGCTTGTCTTGTGTAATCCAAGTGTCAGGAGGCCCAAATTGATTTTAAGATATTATTTACACTCTTCTCAACGCCAAAATCTAAACCCTATCTAAAGTGGGTGCACAAGCTCAACCATGCACCAAGGGTGTAAATAGCAACTTTTCAAATCAATGCAGGATTTCAGGGCTTCTGGAGACTTGGATTACACTGGACAAGTTTCAGTCGTTTCTTTACATTCTAGTCCCCATCTACTTCAGTTTTTTAGGAGAATGCTTTCCATCAGCATGGGGGTGTGCAGATAATGACTGAATTTTAATTTTTTGGGTCAACTTGTCCTTTAACAAATGTCTCTCATACCAGAATCTTAACAGGCTACATGTGCAATAGTTTAATCCTCTCTTCCATTATATTACCTGCTACCCAGCACGAGAAAAGAAAGAGGGTAAGAAGAAGTAGATCCTGCGGGTTTGAAGAGAGTTGTCATGTCTAATTGCCACAACGTCTGCCTTATCTGATCTTGCCGAGCTGCTATCGTAATAAAACACCGGTGGAGACGAGCCAGGAAAGGTGAAGCTCCCATTCATGACACAATCCCTCCCTTCATCACTCTGGGTTTTCCACACTCCCCATCCAGGAAGTATAGTGGGGCATGTGAGGGCTGGATGTGGGCTGGAGGAGGATGGCAGAGGTGCTGAGGTAACCGCTCTGATAAGTGATGCATCTCTGCGCTGCATTGTGCATTGTACTTCGACATGACAACCCCATTGTAAGGACACAGTGTGAAGTATAGACGCAACAAAGGCTGATTATTTACAGAGAGGGAAAAGGTCATGTTCCAGCCTGCTTCAGTGTGTCAGGGTAGGTTTCAGCTAGCGTGGGTTGCACACCTCGTCTGATGACTGTTATTAATGCTGAATACGTTATGACATCAGGTAAACCACAAGCCGTCATGCCTTTGGGACTCAGGTTTTGCCCACCGTTTTAGCCTTTAATAGACAATCCTCCTTTCGTCTGAATTGTAATGCTGCCCTTCAGTGCCCTGCCATGGTTAAACAAGGTACTGCAGGATTTCAGTTTTTCAAACGTTTCAGACCATTTTTTTGACAGCTGCAAACTTCTCTCACTTATCTGTTTTTACTTTAGGGTGAACTGAACAGATAACAGCTGCTATTTGTTCGTGTTACAGAAGACAATCTCTCCTGCTCTCTAGTTCAGATTAAAGAAGGAATCGGTTGCATTTCATGGAAAGTCAGAGCAATGGTTTGAATTACAATTTGGACTGAATGACGGGTATCACTCAGAGCTGAGGTTTATTTATGAACACAACGAAGCTACATGAAATGCATCCTTCCAATGACATATATATGCAGGGGCGCCGCCAGGAATTTTGGGCCCCATGAAAAGAAATTTAATTGGGCCCTTGTATAGGCCGGCAAAAAAATGTGATGCTGTTTTATATAAAACTATGCAGTTAATGATATTTTGACTATCATTCCCATATTTGTGAAAAGAACAACATGACAGTTACTTGGTTACTGCTCACTGTCTCCCTTGTAGTCCCGCATGCAGGTCTAATTTATCTCCACAACTGTAGGCTCACAGGTGGTGGCATTGCATTCGGGGTGAAAAAAATACATATATGAGGCTATATGGTCATTGCGATTTAATCTTCTGATTTCCTGAACATATACACATTTCTCTGATTGTATTGAGAGTTGTATTGAGTCACACAGTCTGCATGCACCAGAAATGTTGCTCCACTCTCCCTGGCTGTCTCTGAAACCGAGGGTCATATAGTTCATGATGTTAAACTTTGCTAGGTAATATTGATAGATAATGTTACATGACATTGTTGCTATGATGCTGAT